>CM029565.1:8897623-9094528 GCA_017309665.1 Coelopa frigida
ACAAAAATTAATATAAATTCTTGAGAACTCGAGATCCCGGGTCCACGCTCTGTTGCTTTGCTTCGATATCCTTTCGCCTCGTTTCGTCTCTGTTGTTGTCTTCTGTTTACAATCGGTTCTCGACGAAACGGTTCACTCGGAAAATTTCCCTTCGACTCCAACCGTTTCTTTCAGTGCGCAGGACTTGCTCTTCTCCTCCTTTATGAAGAGAAAATTTAAGAGAGATTCTCTTTCGCTCTGTTCGATTTGAGAGTCAGGGTTGCATTGGATTTTATTATATACGATATATATTCCTGATCCGAAGGGATTACATTTTAATTTAAAGGCCATTTGTTTTGCTTTTCCGTATTGCACTCTCAATAGAAGATTTTTTATGGTAGCTCAATATAATATCATACTAAAATTAAGAATTAATTAGTATTTTCTCTCTCTATAGCATCATTAGCATTAGCATTCGTATCAGATATATTTAACAGAATGGGATGATCATTTATATTTTATATTTATATTTTTTCTCTTTTGTTTATATTTTAGTTTTAGATTTTATATTTCACTTTTTAAGCTATTTTCGTACTTTCAGAAAATTAATAATATATTAAAATAAAATAAATTTAATAAGGAAAGATATTACAGAAGTATATATAAAAGGTTTTACATGGAATTGTCTTTTTTTTTTTGGTATTATAATAATCTTTGAACTTTCATGATTTCTTCTGAAAATCATATATTTAAGTAAAAATAATTAAAATTTTAATACAATATCAAAAAAAAAAAAAAATAATTGATATAAGCTTTCTATAAATAAACATAACTTTTGAAATTAAAAATGCACGAAAGAAATAACATTTCATAACATATCCACGGCTTTGAAATCCCACTCAGCTGTCTCCAGGACACAAATCTCTTTCCAAATTCAAGTACTCTCTGTTTTTCTCTCTCACTCTATTCGCCACACACTCTCTCCCGACGACGACGAGTCTCTCTTTGATTCGCTTAATCGAATTATATCTACATTCACGTGGCAGGACTCGGCGTGAAAGGATTCGCTGTGCGATTTCAGCAGACGATGCACTCGAAGGACTAACAGGTGCCTGCAACATGTGGGCGCACCGGGGGCGGAGAGAGGGAGGTGGGAGGGTGAAGAGGACGAGCATGAGAGAGGGGAGAGGAAGCGAGTGAAGGGAGAACTGGAGAGAATAAAGGGAGGGAAAGAACGAGAGAGAGATGCTTTTAGACCGGTTGTAAAGTGTTCTAAAAACTAAATAGAGAGCGTTTGGGAGATTGAGAGAGATTTAAGGAAGTAAACATGAAGAGAGAAACAAATGGAGACCGATGGAGGAGGGAGAAAGAGAGGGTGACGAGAGTGTAAAAGAGGGTAAAGAGGGTGGAAAGAGCGTTAAGGATGAGGATGAAAGTGTGTGAAAGAGACTGCCAGAGAGAGAGAGAGTGAAATTAAGAGACAAAAGAGAGCGAGTGAGAGCGAGTGAGAGCGCATGCTCGTGTAAACTTACCAACTCGATTCCTTTCGCACTCGTCCTGACCGTGGACCTGGTTCTCGTTTAGCAGACGGTTTGCGAAAATTTCTCCCTCAAGTCTTCGTCCACGGCCCCCCTCAATGACACGCCCCCCGCCCCCCTGAATCGAGTGCGGCGAAAAAGGTGACGTTCGGCGAGAAGGCGCAGGCATGGAATTAGTACAAATTGTGCATTCAGACGGTACGGGTGTGCGACGGTTCTCTCGTTTTTCACGGCGGAAGAAGTTCGGAAAATCGAAATCGCAATCGCAAATCGACAACCGGAAAAATCGTAAATCGGAAAATTCAATATCAACAATTATCCAAACATCGACTTCGGACGATATTGGTGAGAATTCGGTGAGACTTCGCTGAAACTTCGATGAGGCATCGGTGAAACTTCGGAGAAAAACATCGTTGATATCACTATCATCGTTTATATCACTATCATCGTTAATATCATTCTCATCGTTGAGTTCGTTCTCATCGTTGACTTCATTGACATCGTTGTTGGTGACTTCTCGACGTCACGTGACGGCCGACGACGACAACAACCAAAGCGACGACGATCCTTCGTCCTGCGGGGAAATCAGCCAATTGCATTCGGGAGTCAAAACTTTCGGGGAATTCGCGCGAAAACCAAACGCTCGTGGAAAACGACGACGACGACGACGACAACAAAAATAATTAATTCGCGCTCTCGACACCTGCATCCGCGTCGCGTTGCCAAATTAATTGAACCCGGCGGTCTTCACGCAATCCCCTCTCTCGCTCTATCTGTCTCTTTGTCTCTTTCCCTCCCTCCCTCGTCGTCTCTATCGCTCTTTCGCGATTCGAGCAACCGGAAGCGGAACCGGAAACCAACGACGACGACAACGACGAAATCAAAAGTAGAGCGAGAAGAAAATCAAAATAAGGAAAAAATAGAAAAATCACGTTGATTTTGTTTTCCTTTTGTTCGGAGACGTGTCAGTGTGAAATTGTGTCTGTCTGTGTGTGCGTGTGATTGTGTTGATAAAAATACCACAACAACAAGTCGCTGTCGTAGTAGCGAAAGGAGTAGAAGAAGAAGAGGCAACTGCGAAAGCCAAGTGTCAAAGTTATCGAGCTGAAATTTCATTTGGCACGCGGCGTTTAATTATTTATTCAACGCAACACAATTACGGAAAGAGCGTGTGCGTGTGCGTCTGTGTTTGTGTATTGTTTGTGTAAGTGTAGATGACAATAATAAGAGTAACAACAACAATATTAACAACAACAACAATAAGAATAGGAATGACAACAAGAATGATATAATAAATGACAACATGATGAAGTTGAGAATGAATGAAAAAAAAAATTTCCTCGAATAACAGAAATTCTGAGTTTGAGTCTGAGGGTGGGAATCAGAGGAAATGATTGAAGGAAGTGGGGATGGAGAAGGCGGAGGCGGTGGTTCGAAGAGGACAACGGGGTCATTCGGTGGACGTGTCGAATTATTTTCTCTCAATGTCAATGTTGCGTTGTTCTTGACAACAACAATAACTAGAACAATCAGGGTATCGGGGATGAAGACGAAGATTATGATGATGATGGTGTTTTTTGGTGTTCGTGGACGTGGTTGACGATGACGAGGGTCGAATGACCAAAAGCATAAATAAGAAAATAAAACAAAAAACAAAAAATTAACAACAACAAAAAAATAACAAAAATTCCACAATATGTAAAACAACAACAATTCATACAAAGGCAAAAATTTATATAATGACAACAATTTGTTCAAAGACAACAATAATCTGAACAATGACAACAAACATTACACAGATAGGAAACAAACAAAAAAATAATAACCATTAAATCACTATAAAAATGAGCAAAGAAAGTTAAAGACTTAACACAATAACGACTACAAAAACAGAAAAATAAATCCTTGACCAATCTCATCTGTTGACAATTTTCATTGTTGCTATTGTTGACTTTTGACGACATCTGTCCTGTTCTGGGCAGGAAGAAGATCGAAGAGAAGAGAATATGTTTTCGAGAAGCCAAATATTTTATTTTTGACTCCCTGGTGATGATCAGAGAAATTGTGCTTAGGAGAGGGTGAGAGTTTTTGAAGAATGCTTTTTATTTATCTTTCGTGTTGAAGTGAAATTTCAACGTGCGATTAAAAAAGATATTAAAAATTTATTAAATTTTAAATTTATGTGATTTAATTTTTTTTCGGTCAAAAATGTTTGAATAATTTATATTATTTAAAACTCTGTTAAATGGATTTTTGTTTTATATTTTTCTAGTTTGTTAATTAAATTTTTTTAAAATTTAAATTAAATTTAATCTATTCTGATGTAATTTTATTCTATTATTATTCTTAATTTTGTTCTTAAAATAACGAAAAATCGAGTCATCTTAAATTTCATATGGGTTTAAATTACATGTAAAACTCTGAAAATCAACTAGTAATATAAAACGTGTTTTTGCATAGGACTTAATAAAAATTGTTCAATCAATATTTTCTAAATTTGCAGTGGAACTCAAAGAACTTTTCCAAGATGTGCTCAAATTAAATTGTTCATGCTTGAATATGATTTAAATGCACACAAATGTCCATGTCATATGTACATATTTACATCAGTATGGCACGAAACAATTAAAAATGAATATACGACGAGGGCGTTTGTTCGGGGCCATGGTCAAGAGCCAGGCCAAAAACCTGTTGTGAAGCGAACACTTCAAGCCACATGTGGCTTTTTCTATGAAACTGTTTCGTGAATTGTAACACAAAAAAACAGAAGCCTCACCTCGTTATCCCTGCGGGTCCGGAGCCCATTCAGAACGTGTCTGAAAAAATTCATAAAATTTTCAAATCCATTTTTAGCCTGCATCGAATATTCCCACAAAAGTGTGCAAAATTCATAGAAAAGACTTCTAAAAAAGAGCCAATAAAAATGAATAAAAAATTCAACGAATAAAAATAATTCTTTCGAGTGAAAAAAATTATTTAAAAATAGGGTGAAAAATATTCTCTTAAAAATAAAAATAATAATTCCTTTGAAGAGGTGAAAAAAAACTCGAAAAACGTGTCCTCCAAAATGTGAAAAAATTTCCTCGAAATGTTGAAAAAATTGTTCAGGAAAGGATTCCACAACAGTTAAATTAAATTCGAATGTAGGAATATTTGGATAACTAAAATTTTCGGAAAAATCACGTTTCAGACAAAGAATGCAAAATCAAATAAAAGGCGGGAGAGCAAATAAATCTCTAAAGAGAAAATAAAAAAGTATAGAAAATGAAATACAAAAGACAAAATAACAGAGAAAATAAAAACCAAAATCGCATAAATTATAAAATAAAATAAAATTTTAAATTAAATAAATTTAAAATAAAAACAAAAGATAATGAAATGCAAAATGAAATAAAGTATAAAATAAAATGAAATATGAAATCAAATAAAATTCAAAAAATAAACAAAAAAAATTCAAAAGACAAAATAAATCGGAAAGAAAATAAAATATGAAATCAAACAAAATGCAAAATAAAATACTAAATCAAACAAAACAAAATAAAGTTTAAAAATAAAAAATGATGAATAAAAAAAATAATTAAATACAGATTAAGAAAATAAAATTCGAAATTAGCAAAAAGGCAAGATAAAATATAACACAAAATGAAATATAAAATCATATAAAACGACAAAATAACTTACAAAATTCTAAATATAAATTACTATAAAGGAAATAAATTTCGAAACAGAAAATATAAAACAAAAAATAAAAATAACGACAAAACACATGCGACAGAATCGACCCACTCACAGACACACACAAACAAACACAGACAGACAGACAGACAGACAGACAGAACACAGCTGACAACTCCAGACAGCGGGCGGGCAGCGCCGAAAGCTTCACAGCAACGAGCTTTTAATTGAAGAACGTGACATGTTTTTCTTCGCAGCGGTTTCTCTCTCCCTTTCGTATTGTTATCTCTTTCGGTTTGTTGTTGTTTTCGTCCTGTTGTTTCTTTTCATCTTGTTGTTTCTGTCACCATTTCTGTCTCTGTCGGTCTCGACTCGGTCTCTGGGAGTTTGTCTGTCTGTCAATCTGACTCCATCTCTGTCTCTATCTCTCTCTCTGTTTCTCCCTCTCCCTTTGTCTCTCCCTCGCTATCGCTGTCTCTCTCTCTCTGTCTCTCTTCCATTTCCCCATCTCAGTTTATTTCTGTCTCTCTTTGATTTTTGATAATTCATTTTTGAGCGACGACGGACGGTTGGCTGTGTTGACTTTTGTTGTTGTTGTTGGTGTGGTGTGACTGGTGTGTTGCTGCCGTTATCCTTGTGGCACTCACGTCTTCTTCGTTCTGGCGTCGACGTCGTCATCGTCATCATCATCATGGTTTCTGTTGTTGTTGTCGTTAATGCGTTTTTCAATTATTTAACTTTCGCATTTTCAGCTTCTTCTCACTCTCACTCCCTCAACAACAACAACAATAACAACAACACATACTTCGTTTTCTTCTTCTTCTCCTCCTTCCGAACTCGTATCCTGTGGTCGTCCTTTCATTGTTGTTGGTGTTGTTGTTGTTGTTGTTCATTCTCTTTTCCTCTCTGTTGATTTCCATTTAAAAAGCGTTTTATTTGCATTTGCGTGGTGGAAATTGTTTTCATTTATTTTTGTTTTTCTTTTATATTGTATTTTTTGTTTAATTTTTTAGTTTTATCTTCTATTTTCTCCACTCTTAGTTTTTATTATTATTTTCATTTCAACCGTTAAGTGCCTTACAATTCTTCCTTTGCTTCCTGTTATGCCCAACTTCTTCCGGTTATTCCATCCATTCGCTCTCTCTCTCTCTCTTCAACTTGTTCTTCACATTCTTCTCTTTCATGTTGTTGTTATTATATTGTTAAAACATATACATATACTTATTGTTGTTGTTATTCTCATACATTTTTTCAATTCGTGTTGTGACCTTATCAATTCTTTTCTTTTTTTTAATATTTAAGGCGGAAACCCCAACAAAAACCGATTCGCACGGTTCATCAGGACATCTCCAGTAGTTGCAGGACATCGGAATCAGTGACGTAAGTTGAGACATTTTTTTTAAAATGATTGTCAGAAAATATTTAAAAATATATTATAAAACATAATAAAAATTATAGCATTCAACCTATATTTGTTCAACAAAAAACTCTTTCATATGGAAAAAGTATATTTATCGAAGAATTTCTTTTTTTTTATTAATAATTTGAAACACACAAATTTTTGAAGAGTATTAAAATATTTTAAATGAAACTTTAATTTTTAAAAATTCTAAAATATACGATTTTAAAAGAATTAAAAAAAAATTTTTTTTATGACGTAAAAAAAAATGATTATAACAAGTTGAAGCAAAAAACTTCAAACAATAATTTTTGAAGAATTTTAAAAGTTGCCTCTTTTTTAAATAATTAATTATGAAAAAAAAATCAAAAATTTAAAAATTCATTTTGAAAAAAAAATTTTTTTCTTAACAATTCTTCCAGTGAAAATATTTATAAAAATAATGAGCCAAATTCATAATTTTCAAAAGTTTCATTATTTTGAAGAGTTTTTGAAATTAAAACTTAAACTTTAAATTTGTCCACCTTAAAAGAAATAATGAAAATCTAATTTTGCAGAAAGAAATTCTGAGAGCAATTGTTCGATAAAGAAATTGTTTTCCTTGTCAATTATCTTCTTCCAGCTAAGAGTTTCCCATGAAATGCATAGTTATTGCGAAAATTCGTTGAGGAATTAAATTTTATGACAGTGATTGGTTTCTTCATAAGAAATTGAAATTCTTCGTATATTAAAGGATACGATAGAGATTTAACTAGAAGTGAATTTAATTTCATAAACAAGTAGAATAAAGAATCAAATTCTAAGGCAAGTTCTATAAAAATAGTTCTATAAAAGAAAAACAAGTTCTCTAATACAAAAATAAGTTCTAAAGGGGAAAAGATTCCTCTGTGAATCTGAACTCTGAAAGCGCGAAAGTGCATCAACCTTGTAGAGCTTGCCATCATTTCGCATTCGAAACTAATTCTATATACCAAACTTCTGTCTCTGCCTACTCGTTTCCACACGACAGCCATACGTATCTCTCTTTCTATTTAGGCCAAAATTTGACCCACATTATGTTGGTGTTCAAAAATCCACTGACTTTTGTGAAAAGTTTTCGCATGACTGTCGGGACATTAAAAATGTACCACTCTTATTTCCGTTTCCTTTTCAGGCTTTTCTCTCTTTGAATATCTTCTCTCTCTCTGTCTTCCTCTATCTCTGTCTTCCTCTCTCTCTGTCTTCCTGTCTGTCTGTCTCTCTTTATCTGTCTGTCCGCCTCTTTTGCTCTACTTTGTTTCTCTAGACGTCTCCGTCACGCCTCCGATTCCCCCGAGAACCCTTATCTTATCACTCAAACTATTTTAATGAATTAAATTTCGCTATCAGAGTGAATTTCAAATGAAATCCCCTAACGAACCATTCAAATGAGCTTCATAAAGGAAGCGACGCCCTCCGCCCACCTCTCGCACTTGGTTGGTTGGCGGGCAGGAGAGAGTTGTGAAGGGCTGCTTGGTTGGCTTGGCCATAATTACGAAATCGTAAACAGATCAGAAACAGATCGACGCGAGTCGAAGAGAGAGAGAGAGAAGAAGGACAAGGAAAATGGATGGATAAACAGTGAGAGAGATAGAGAGGGAGAGTGAAAGAGATAGTGACTGAGAGAAAGAGAAGAACACAGTGAGTGAGTGAAAAACTCGAGACGGAGCGAGTGAAACATCAAAAGAAATTGAAAATATTCCGACCACAACAACTGTCACAGAGACCAGCGTGAAAGGGAGAGAGTGATGAAGAGTGATGGAGGGAGAAAGTGAGGGAGAGAGAGTATGAGGGAGACAGAATGAGAGAGAGTAGGAGATGGTGATGCTTCCACTTGTTAGAAAACTTCTCCGGTGGCTCCCGGTTCGGTGCTGCTGGCAGCCTCGCAATTGAACGTGATGTCCTGCTGTCGCTCATCATAATTTCATGCTTTGCCTCACGTCCTTCGCACTCTTCTCTTGATCATACTCTTCGATGCCTTCGTCGTCGTCCTCATCCTGGTCTTCGTCGTTTTCCTTTTTCTCGTTGGTCCACTTGGTCTTTTCTTCCTACTCGTCCACTGATTCCTCCTTTTGCTCCTTTTCCTCTCATTCCTCCTTTTGCTCCTTTTCCTCTCATTCCTCCACATTCATCGGCTCTCTTCTATTCCTCCTCATCCCTCCTCTTTTCACATCCTTCCCCTCCTCTTTTGGATTCTTGTGGTCCTTGCTTTTCCTCAACTGGTTGCTGATTTGCCTCGATTTCGATGCGAAACGAGACTTCGCATCGAAGATGTCGACGTCGATGATGACGAGGACGCGTCCTTCAGAACGAACGATGGTGAATTGGATGAAAGAAGGAATGAAACGAAAGAATGAGAAAGAGAGAGAGAACGAGAAGTAAGAGTGAATAAGTATGAGGACAATATGGAGTCAGACGTTGTTGAGAACGAAGCGGGAAAAACCACATCGAACTCATTCAACGCGTGTCCTTTGTGATGCAACAGCAACAGCAACGAAACGGAAGCGGAGATTTCTCAGCTTTCATTCGTCTGTTTGTCCATCGTCTGTCCAACGTTTCTCTGTAGGATGTCTGTCTGTCTGTCCTTCTTCTCATCTGCCTTCCATTTGCGCTTCATCTTCTCCTCTATTTTTCCACATCTTCTCTATTCTTCCGTGTATTTCTCTGGTTGTCCATCAGTTCCTCTGTCCGTCTGTCCATCTGTGTGTCCATCCTTTTGTTCCTGTACCCCTTACTCACTCTTAACCTTCATCTCTTCCTCACTCTCCTCCTTCATCTCATACACCCTCCCACCCATCATCATTCGCTTGTGTCGTTTTCATTTCCATTTCCATTCATTATCCGCTTATGCAGAATACTCACACCAACACGCACAAACACAAAGAATTCGCTACGTTTGAGGATGGAATAAAGAAGAAGGAGGTGCGAGCGAGAAGAAATGAGGAAGGAGAAGGAAGCGAACTAATAAAACCTCAGCGGTGGAAACAGCTGGAAGGAGAAGTTGACGAGGAGAAGGAGGAGGCGGAGAAAAGGAGTTGGAGAAAAATAAAAATACACCGCTGATAAGGCTAAACTGCTTCCTCGTCTCGCTCATTCATTCATTCTCTCCCATTTATCTATATGTCTGTCTGTTCTATTCATTCGAATGTATGTCTGTTGGTCTCGTTTTAAAACCATCGTTCGTTCATTTGTCTGTCCATCTGTCCGTCTCTCCATCCTTCCTTCCGCTCGTTCTTCTCATCATCCTTCTGTTCATTTATCTGTCTGTCTTTTCGTCTATCTGTCTGTCCATCGGGTTGTCTATCTGTCTCCTCCTCTGCTTTTTCTTTGGCTCGACCGGCGCGAACAAACAAACAAACGCTTGTCGCATGTAAATCTCATTAGTGCTCCATTCTCTTTGGTCCACGCCGACCATCCTACTCTCTCTCTCTCTTTATTCTCCTTTTTCTACTCCTCTCTCCTTTATCTCCTCCTTTCTCTCCTCCTTCCCTCGTGGTCCTCGCGCTTATCTTCGTCCTGGTGGCGCGTTTTATTCGCCCATTCATTATCGTTCGCTCTGTAGGCGCTCGTTTAATATCATAATAATAATTACTATAATCTCAGCCAAGCTTCCCCGCAACCTCATCGTCCTTCCCTTCTCCTTCTCCTCATCCTTCCACATCCTTTCGCTTGCCAACTTCCTCTCCCTCGTCTCCTTCACCATCATCCTCTCTCGTCTTGCTACAAAGTAGCAGAAAAATTTAATTACAACATTTTAGGTTTCCTTTGGTTTTCATGGCGCTCGTTCTCGTTCATCGTGTTCGCAGAACTCAATGTTCTCACAGGACCAACCGACCATCGTCCAACCAGGACATCGTCGTCGCGAAGTTCATAAAAATGTTTTTCGTCCATCGTTTGGTGAGCGTGAAATTTTCATTTCACATCAAAGTTTCCGGGGATTTTGTTCTCAATGACAACGTGGAGAATTTTGAGGAGGAGGATGAGGGCGGAATTTAAATTCCACCGAATGGTGGACGCGTCTTCATTAAGGACTCTCTCTGTGGGCGGACCAAGGTTGTGGTCGAAACAGATGTCCAGGGAAGCCATAACTTCAGGGCTGTCCCTGGTCATTTGTTGGCCCAAACGGAAGCGAGTCCTTTGAAGAAATGAGGAAATGGAATATAAATCAGAAAAACAGAAGTTGGTTCCTGGAAAAGTTAACGATGTGTTGGCTTTTTGCGGATGTGTGGGTGGAAATATCTGTCCATTGTCCTTTGATGGAATGACACGTTTCGCCCTCTGTCCGTGAATGTCCTTCGGCGATTTGTTGTATTTAATTCACAGGAATTCGATTTCCGAGAAATTCTCGTTTGATGTGGGATTAAATTCGTCATTTATTGAATTTGAAACAACGAGGAATTTGAAACAAAAATAATTATGCTATTTTGTAGACTGAGTATAAAAAACCGATTTTAATAAGGTAAAATAATATTTATTTAAAAATATAAAGAATAGAAATACAATATACAAAAATAAAAATACAAAAATATGTTAAAAATATATTAATTCTGAAATGATAATTAATAATTAATTGATGAGATTCATTTTATTGTAAATTCATTTGAATTGGAAATTGAAAAATTAAAATTATTATTAGAGCTTTTGTTTTAATAAATTTGTTCACATTATGTTTATGGTTTATGGTAAATATTTCTGAGAAACAATTCTATTGATAGCAAGGCGGTAATTTCCCCAAGACAATTAAGTCCTTAATAAAATTCCTCAAAGGAATTTCATGCTTCGCTCGTCATTCAGTCTACAAATCTTTGAATAACTCGTCATGAATCTTTGAATTACTCCTTCAATTACTTTTCATCGATCTGTTATGTCATTCTTTTTAAAGAATCCTTTGTGTTCTTATTCTCCACGAATTTTTTATGTCCTTATTTTTCATGAATCCTTTGTGTCCTCATTTTCAAATCCTATGTAATTTGCGACTGCATCTAAGAGACTTCGACTCCTCCGAATCCTGCAGGAATCGACGACCCGCATTTCGATAATCGATCGAACGTCCTTCCGGCTGTCTGTCTGTCTTTCGGCCATTCTCTCTCTCTCTCTGTCCAGCGTTGGTGGATTGTTGAAGCAGCCAATGAGCCAACAAACTGTCAATTAAACGGGCCACCTGGTCAGAAGGTGGAACAAGAAGGGGGCGTGGCAAAGGAGGCGAGGCAGCCGTCGGCAGCAGACGTAATTTGATTGGCGTCGCACCTGTGGGAGCCGAGGCAGAGACTGACGAAGGAAGAGTGAATGGATGAAGGAAGAGTGATGGAGAGGAAGAGTGAAGGAGATCGTGAAAGAGAGAAATAGTTAAAGAGTGAAAGAGAGGGGGAAGAAGGGGAGAGCGAGGCATGGAAGCTGAGTGGCTGAGTGGGCCAGACGAGAGCTAAGCGAAGAAATCAATGAAAAACGATGAAGGCTTGTGTAAAAAAGCTTTTGTTGGTAAGAGAGGAGCAAGAGTGAAGAAGGGAAACAGAGGAAAAGATTGAGAAGGGAAAGAGAGATAGAGTGAGGAGGGAAGGAGAGATAGAGAGGAGGATGGAGAGAGATGGAAGAAGAGATAGATTGAGGGATAGAGAAATGGAGTGGGTGACGGAAGGTGGTCGAAGAAGAAGAAAACGGAGAAAAAGGATATGCAATGACCCAGACAGAAGCAACAGCCATGAAATAGATGGTCAGAGAAAAAGAGAGAGAAAGAGAGAGCGTAAAGAATGACAGAGCAAGCGAAAGATAGAGAGCGGTAGATAGAGAGATAAGAGACAGGAATAACGAAGCGAAGTACTGCAGAAATTAAATGCAATAGAAGTGATTGGAAAGAGTGGGAAAGAGATTGTGGGCAGGAGGGAAGAGGTAATAATAAGAAGGAAAGAAAAAGAAGAAGGGATAAAGAAGCATAGAAAAAGAAGGAGGGAAAATAAGGAAAGAAAAAAGAATTTAAAAGCAGAGCTCGGTGGATGAATTGAAAGGAAGAGAATGCGTGAGGAAATTAAGGCTTGAGGATGAGAAGGCGTGAAAAAAGGGAAGAATGTCTTGAGAAGGAAACGGATTGAATAAGTAAGAGTGAGAGACTGAGTCAAAGAGAGAGAGAGAGAAAGTAAGTGAGTTAGAGTGAGACAGAGAGAAAGTGATTGCAGAATGTGGTCGAAGCTGGCCGAAGGAAAGCGAGACTAATTAATTCACTGTCAATTACAGCGAATGACAGTTCGTTGTTTGTTATTGTAGTAGTCGATGTAGTGATGGTCGAAATTGTTATTGTCTTTGCCTACTATCATCGATGCATTTGTTGTTATTGTAGTTGTTGTTATTGTTATTGTAGAAATGGTGGCAACAGTACGAAGAATGACGGAGCGCGTGATGACGAAGGGACGAAAGCCTGAATGGAAAACAACAATAACAACTAACAGCGATGAAAATGCATTTTCGTCCGTTTGTCAACCGACTCGATATCTGTCTGTCTGTCTATCCATCCATCTGTCCGTTCAAGCATTCAACTATCTGTCTGTTTGGTTAGTTGTTGGAAGAGAGAGCGAAAGAGGGAGATTCAAAGGAATGGAGAGAGGGGGAAAGAGAGATAGAGGTAGAGAGAGAGTGAAGAGCGTTGGCCTCGCTGACAGATGGAAATGTGTCTGACTGACTGCCGGACTGAGATCGGTCAACGGAATGCGAGCGAAGTTGACGGCGGTTGACATTTTGTTCATTGCCGCCATTGTTGTTGAAGTTGTAGTATTTTTTGTTGTTGGATTTTTTGTTTCATTGTTATTGCTATTGTCCAAGTGACCTGAGTGAAGAGTTCTGAAAGAGGTGAAGGAAGAGAAGGAGGAGTAGGAGGAGATTGTGGAGAGTTTGGTAAGGGTGGAGGTTGACAGAGAACGGAGTGATTGAAAGAGTACGGAGTGATTGAAATGGCCGGTTGGAGGATGGGGGGCGTGACACAGTGGTAGGTACAGCAGTGGTCACAAAATAATTGTTTTTTAATTTGCATTTTAATGGGCGTGTGAAAATAATTGAAATATTATTGGCAATTCATTTGGTGCATCAAATTGTTGAATAATAAATTCGCGAGCAATTTGGAGCGAAATTAAAAGCAAATAAACATGGAGAGAAATGAAATGACACACGATACAGAACAACAAGAACAAAAACAATAATAACAGAAGGAAAATAACAACAGGGATAATAACAAGAACAATAATAACAAAAACGAGAAAAACAATAACAACAAAAACAAGAAAAACAATACCAACAAAAACAAGAACAATTAAGAGCGACAATAAAATGAAACATAAGGACGAATGCCACAAAAGAGAAATGACAAACGAAATGAGCGTGGAGAGAAACGGAAAGCGTACGAAATGGATGGAAATAAAATTCGAAGTAGAGCGAACAAGAACTGAAGAATTGAACAAAGATGAAATGAAAAATTAAATTGAAAAAATTTATAATAAATTAATGAAGGAAAACGAAATAAATAAAACAAATTAAATAAAATAAAATAAAACAAAAAGGAGGAGGAGAACGAAAATTAAATGAAAAGAAATACAATTAAATGAAAAAAACCATAACTAAATGAAATAAAATAAGAACGATATGAAAATAAATAAATAAAATTAAAAAAACACGAAATGAAAATAAAATAAAAATTATGTGAAAAAAAACAAAAATAAATAAACGAAATTAAAAAGAAATTAGCATAAAATATAGTTCCGTTTGCGGCTCAATTCAAATGAAATATTTCACAATGCGGTATTTAATTACTTCCGGCCAAACAAAACAAGAATGAACAAAAAATGAAAAACAATAATAGCAAAAACAATACCATCAGTACATCAGTACCACAACAACAACAGAAATGTCATAAACAAAAACAATAAGACCAACAACACAAACAGAAACAATTAAAAAAAATAAAATTAAAAGAATAGCACGAAAAAAAAAATACAAATAAATTTCATAAAGAAGGATCATTAAAAATACACTACACAATCGTAAAAACCATAAAAACATTTAAAAAAAATACACGAACGGAGAAGAAGAACAAATGCATAAATAAAAACAACATAAAAATTAATGGCAAATAAAGAAGGGAAAACATCAACAAAAGATATCCTCAATAACAGATTAAACGGAAAAGCCATGAATACGGGGAATATTGTAAAAAAGCACAATGAAAATAAATTGAGAAAAATATGGCACATTAAAACATTATTAACCTTTTGACCTCCAGAGCGCTTTAAAGCCTTATGGAGTTTTAATTCTCTCCAACGGCCATTAAGGGGAATTTAAGAAAGCGTTCTAGGAAACTCAATGAAATTAATATTTGATTCATTTTGAAAATTTCTTTTAAAATTTGCATGAAATTAATTAATTTATTTAGATATTTTTACGAAATAATTAAATAATACATATAACAAGTACCTAAATTTTATTCTTAAAATAAATTTCTTCGATTTTTTTTTAATTTCGTTAAAAAAACTTAATATTAAATCGCAGGATTGATAATGATTTTTTCAACCAGATATTGAGCAGTTTAAAAATAACTCCACTGTGAAAAAATTCGCCCGTAATCGAGTACCATTTAATGGATTTAATATACCCTTCGGGCAACTGTCAGAAAGGCTGATGACCATGACGGAAGCTGTAAAAATTTTCCCTTTTTATTCGACGGGAGAAAGACGAGAGGAACCCGAAATGTTTCCGCATCGAAGTCCGTTTTCGTCGTTCCCTTTGATGGGTGACGTCGACACAAAGGCAGGAAACTCGATGCTTTCACAGAGGCCTCTTTTTCTCCTTCTACTTCTTCATCTCCTTCGTTTTCATCTCCTGCTTCTCTACTTCCTTCATCTTCATCTTCTTATCGTTCTTCGTCTCATTCTTCTTCTCCTTCTTCTTCGTCACTGGCTCTGGTTCTTCATCTTCACCTTCTTTTTCTCTGTTTTCGTTTCGTTCTCTTTGCTCTCGCCTTCGTAATTTTATCGCCCGAAGAATTTCGTTGAACAAAGGGAGATCATAATAGTAATAAGAACAACAAAAAAAATAGTAGAACAACAAAAATAGCAACAGCAACAACCACAACAACAATAGCAACAGCAACAACCACAACAACAATAGCAACAGCAACAACAACAACAACAATAGCAACAGCAACAACCACAACATCAAGGATATGCTGCGAAATATTATTATTAATAAATTTAATGGCCATATGGCAACGCCATTCAATCACAGACACACGCACACATTTACGCCAGACGCACATCGTCAGAGAGAGAGAGGGTGAGAGAGTGAGCGAGAGAGATGGAATAATATGTCAGTGAGCACATAACTTCATCATATCAAAATTCAAAAGCATACGTTGCGCCTTTTTTTCCTTCGCTTCCTCCTCACAATTTTTCCTACCATATATTTGCTCTTTTTTTTCTCCATCTTTTTTCTCTTTCTTTCTCTTTCCCTTTCCTTGTCCTCTCTCTTCTTATCCCCCCACTTCCTCCCTTTCCACACTCTCTTCTTCTCCACCTCTGCCCTTGTCGCGAGATGGATGCGAGTTTATTTGTTCCTTTGTTATCTAGCTGTGAAGAAGGTTCGTTTGGGTCTGAGGTTGATGGTGAAGCGAGAGGTGGAATGGGAGAGGTGTCCTGGAGGGCGAGGTGGGTGTGTTGAAAATACACACACACACACAAACAAACAAACAGGCTTATGCTTACCCTCACACACATGGGGCCCGTCAGACGGCGTCGGCGACGTCGGCAGCGATGGCAACGGCGTATGTGCGACTTATGATTGATGTATGTCGGTGTTGTTATTATTTTTGTTGTTGTTGTACTTCTTGGGGTTCTTTTAATTTTTGTTTTCATTGTTGTTGTTGTCTTTTTTTTATGTTATGATTGCTGGTTTTGTTGTTTTTGTTGTTGGGTATGATGCTACTTCTTCTGCTTCATCATCATGTTGAAATTTTCTTGAGGCGTAACAAGAAAAACAGGAATAACAATAAGAGGAAAAAAAAACAACAGGAATAATAACAACAATAACTAAAAAAAAACAACACCAGTAACAACAAAATTACAAAAAAAAAAACATCGACTGACATGTGGCGAAACGAAGAAATGAAGAAAATCCGTCGACGGCCCGAAAACAGACGCCTGCCCCGACTTCTTCAACCATCTCCCTTTTCTTCAATCGTCCTTCGAGAACTTTTCTTCCCTCGTCTTCGCTCTCTCCATGGCTCCCTCTCGAAATGACGTCATTCTCCTGCCGACAGTCGGTCGAAGAGCGAAGAAAGCGAATTCGCTGCATACTTTGAGGCGACTGGAGGGATCTCATAGCCTGTGAACGGCTGAGGTGTCTGTTGCAAGATCTGGGCATAACAGTTTAGTAAGAGAGAGAAGAAAAGTTTCAAGGAAGAGACAGAGATCAAGTGATGTTCAGAAAGAGTGGGATAGATACAGAAAGTTGAAGACTTGAATACATTGTGAGCGAAGCTCAATTTTAAAGTCATTTGAAGCCAATCAAAAGGAGAATTAGATGGAAAGAGAAGAGAAAGAGAGAAGAGAGAGAAGGGAAAGAGAGAAGAGGCGAGAGGAGGCGTGAGAAAAGTTGAGAGAGAAGGGAAGAAAATGAGGAAAAATGAGTATAAAAGAGAGCGATTGAGGATTTGACGATATGAGGGAAACTGCTTTAATGTGAAATTAAGTGGGTCTCGGATGGATTCAAATTTAATGCCATTTAAATTAAAAAGAACGACTTTAGGGATATAGAGAAAAAGAGAGAGAGAAAAAATGAAAGACAAGGAGGGAGATAGAGGAGAGAACAAGGACAAGGAAAAAGACAAAATCACACACATGGTAAATAGAGAGATAATGGTGAGTGACACAGATTATGAAAAGAAAAAAATAACAGAAGCAAAAAAAAAGAGAAAAGAGGAAAAAAATAAGAGAAAGAAAAAAAGAACAAAATCCCAATAATTGAAAAAGAGAAGAAAAGGTGATTTTAAAAGCGAGACAACTTTAATGAGAAAACGAGGACGAGTTTTCAATTTCAAAGGCATTAACAAAAAGGAACTGCGAAAACTTTAGACTCCGAGGCCCAAGAGGGCTTGTGTCTAGACGTGGAACACACACACACACACACACATGTATATAAGTAGAGAGAGAGAGAGGAAGAGAGGTGGAAACAGAAGGAGTGAAAGATAGAGACAGTGAGGTAGAGACAGGAGAGATAGAGCGAGAGACAACGAGTGACGCATTCAGCTGGCTTCAAGTGCAAAATAAATAAACGCAAAAAAGGTGGACCACGAGAACGATCATGAGGTTGAGAGGATGTGAGGACCAGAGGTTGGAGGAAAAGAGACAGACGTACAAGAGGTTGGAGGAAAAGAGACAGAAGGAAGAGAGAGCGACGAAGGACGATCGGGCCGTGAACGAAAGTTTCTCGTTCCGATGGCCATCAATTACGAAGTCGAACCGCGCCCACCGCATTTCCAGCTGCATGCTTTTGGGCGTCGGACAACAACTATTATTACAATAACAACAAAAACAACTAGAGAAAAACAACAACAAAGAAGTCGACAATAAAAACAAAAACAACATCAACAACGACAACATCACTCCATGGCCAATGAATGATTTTTTTTCAACTTTCCTTTTTTTTCACTCACTTTTTCGCACCATCGCGAGAACACGACCAAAATTACTGCGGTTATTTTTACATCTGTTACATTCGTCGTGGTGTTACAACAAAAACAACAACAACCAATATATGTTTGTGTGTGAGACGAAGTCCTGCCGTCAGGAGCCTCATCTCGCAAGTCCATAAAAACGAGCGAAAAGTTTTTGAAGCGACGTCTGGCCGCGAATTCGTGGCTTCGCATCCGATTCCACAAACCTCCTGTCTGTCTCACTCCATATCTCTCGGTCCATCTCTCTTTCTGCCTTTCCTTCTCCCCGAATTTCCCTCCTCTCTCCATCTCTTTCGCTCTACTTCCCTCTCTTTTTCATCATCCTCGTCGTGTCCACGGGTCGTATGAGCAACGTTCGGCGTGAATTGAAAACATGTTTAACACGCGTTAAATTCGATGAATTATTTACACCCAGAGAAATTTCTCAATTGCCAACGCACGAGACTCTATCTCTCTCTTTCATTCTCTCTCTCTCTCTGTTCCACTCTCAGAGTTTGGTCGTGGTAATTGAGATTGATTCCCTGGCGATTTGTGTGTCAGTTGGAGAGCGGAAAATTTTGCTTCTGTTGACTTTCGGGCTAGACGAAGGAGAGATTGGGGTCATTTGGGGATATTTTGGGGACTAAGAAGACTGTTTTTGGAGACTTGTGGACTTTAGGAGAGGTTAGAGAGAGGTTATTTTTGTTAGCAAAAATACATCATTTACCGAATTGATGAGGTTTATCTACGTTCTCTTTGGATCTTAATCGAGGAAACCTCGGTAATCAAAACAAGACTTCAAATATTTTATTTACTGAATTTTTTCCATGATTTGGAAGTAAATTCAGCTTTTTTCTTTAATTTCTTTGCTTCAATTTCTACATTTTTTCTTTTCAATTTATCTTCAATTTATTTTTTAAATTTTTTCCTGTAATAAATGGAATTATATATAAAATAAAATCCGATGTCCACTTGAAATAAATTCTAAATAATACCCTACTTTAATTCTGAAATGTTTTCTGTTCGAAATGTCCAAACATTTAAAAATGTCCGACACAAGAAGAAGAACAAGCAGCAAGAACAAAACAAAACCAAAAAAAGAAAGTTTTCCACAAAAAAAAAACGAAGAACAACATAAAAAAAAATGGATGCACGCAG
This sequence comes from Coelopa frigida, assembly GCA_017309665.1. Taxonomy (NCBI): domain Eukaryota; kingdom Metazoa; phylum Arthropoda; class Insecta; order Diptera; family Coelopidae; genus Coelopa; species Coelopa frigida. Next base: position 8,917,077 of record CM029565.1, read on the forward strand.
AGAAAGTCGAAGCGGATGAGAAAAAAATCGCATTTTAACTAATTAAAAACTTTTAATGGTTTAAATCAGAAAATGAGCTTCGCTTCGCCAACGACAGACAGACGGACGGACGGACGGATGGTTGCAAGACAGAGGCCAGACAGACTGAGATATACAGATAGAGAGAGAGAGAGAGAGAGAGGGGGGGAGAAAGAGAGACGATGCCGTCATGTTGTTTTTCGCCAACATGTTGACCAATAAAAATGTTGGCTCTAATGAGAATTTAAAATTTTAATTACGCCCAAGGATGCGCGGCATAATTTAGAGCTCAATGTAGGCAGGCGTAACAACAACAACAACAAAAAAGAACAACAAATATAACAACATTGGCGCCGGTCCAATATTCGAGAATCTCTGAACAATTCATTGAATTTTGCAAATTTCACTCAGAATTGTATTTCAATGGAATTGAACTAAATTTGCATATGAATTACAAAAAATAAATATCTGAATTAATTTTAGACAAAATTTATAATAATTCCAAAAATAGCAAATTCAAATATTTATGCAATTTATATTATTTCAAAAATTTTTAAATTATAAAATATGAATGTATAAAATAAAATAAATGAAAATAAAATTTACTTAATAAATTTAAAAAAAATGTATGAGATTTTAATTTAAGAATTGTAAATACTAAAAACAATAATTCTATGAATCCTAGAATATTTTATTTTTATTTCTTTTTTTGAAATTTCTGTTAAATCAATTAAGTTACTTTTTTTTAATTAACTTCAAGCAGTAAATTGCCTGATTTCTCTATTTTTCCTTCCAAAATACTTCTCAATGTATCCTAAATCTGTGACTCCCTTCCCTCCAGCCTTTTGCCTCCTCCACCATGTCCCCACTCCCCATCGACGTCTCTAAAGTCCTAATTTGCAGCCATTTCGAAAGGAAGTTCCGGTGGTTCTCTCGAAGTTCCTTCGCCGCCGTGTTTAACTTTCGAATTTAAAATCCAAACAAGAACTTAATTACGGCGTGCCTTTCCCTCTTCATCTCTCTTTTGAGCCCGTCTTCGTCTTGCCATCCACCGAGCTCTTCTCCTTCCATCCATCCGAGCTCTTCTCCATCATCCCTTCCGGTAACCACCAGCTCGAGTCAACTTCTGCTAATCTTGTTTCCTTCGCAGTCGTCGTCCTTCAGTCGACTTCGTCCCTTTTACTTGATTCAGCTGAGGCTCGTTGGTCCTTCGATGGAACGTCCTCCAGCTTCATCTCCCTCTCCTTTTTACTACCTCCGCCCTCCCGCTTCATGCGGAAGCGATTGTGGATTTTATGACCCGACGTCGCAGCCTCGTTATACATTTCCGAACCTGCGACTGAGTGAGGCTGAGTCGACGTCGCCGTCGCCGCCTCAAGGACTCCTGGGCTCCAACCTGGGGCCGCCAAGGACGCAAATGGAGTTTTCTAAGGAAGGAGAAAACGATGGAATGGCGATAGAAGAACATTTAGGGGAGAAGACAAGGGAAGAGTCGGATGGAAATTAAGAGAGGAGCACAGGGAAAGCCGGGGGAACTTGGTGGAAGGACAGAATGCGGCTGGATCATTGAGTGGTAGTTGGAAGGCCGACAGGCTCATAGAACAAAATTTGAAATATTTTAATATTTTCATCATTCCTTCCTTTATTTACTTTTTTAATTCTGAGCCCCATTGTACTCTGAGTAGAATTTGGAAGTCATGATTTTATTCAATTTATTCCCTTGTATAGAATTGTATGTTATTGTTTTTACTTTAAATTATTTATTAAACAAATTTTATAAAAATTATATAAATAGTTTTTTCTAATTTAATTGTTTTTTTTATTAAATTTGTATTCTTCTATTTTGTTTTAATTTCATTGAATTTTTATTTTATTATATTACATATTATTTTATTTTATTTCATTTCATTGTATTTATATTTTATTTGAATTTTATTTCACCGTATTTTATTTTATAGTATTATTTTTTATTTGGTATTATTTTATTGCAGTGTAGTGTACTTAATTTTGTTTTACTTTATTTTTTATATTTTTATTTCATTTTATATTATTTTTCTTTTATTATCATTATTTCGTTTTAGATTTTGTTGAATTAATTTTATATAATTTTTTATTATTTTATTTTTTTGTTATTCATTTGAATTTTTAATTGAAATGAAAATTGTATTTCTGAAATTGATGTATACCACGGGTAACACGACCCATTCATAGTGATGAAAATTCTCCTTGAACCGCATAATACTGCAAATTAATACTCAGTTTCAAGATAGACGAAGCTTACAACTGAAAGTTCAACCTGTCAAGAATTTTCTCAGCTTCCATTGAATATGCGGAAAATCTCAACAAAATGTCCAACTATCCTTTTTGAGTCTAGGGATGAGAGGGTTTTAATTCCGCTCGAGGAGTAATTAATTGGTTTCTAACGAGGACTCCGAGAGGATTTCGTGGTCGTTTCACTGATTTCACTGAGAAGGACAGAAAGACACATGCTGATGTCTGTCCGGCTGTCCGTTCGTCATGTGGTGGCAACTGGTGTGACTTTAACAAGAACAATAACAACAAGCATGACAACAACTATAGGGATAACAACAAAAATGCAATTACAACAACGACAACTACAACAAGAATCTTAACCACACAGTGAAGAAAAAGGACAGGACATGGCAGATAATTCTGTGACAAGAACGAGGACAAGTTTCAATATTCATTGGTTGTAAGGATGAACCGCAGACATATAAAGGACAACAATGACAACAATGAATAGTGAAGACAACAACAACAATAAGTAGAAGAACCACAAAAATAAAAAGCACAACAATATCCAGAAGGACAACAACAAGAAGAGAGAAAACAAAAACCTAAAAGGACAACAATATCAATAGAACTTAGAGATATATCAGTTACAAAGCTAGTCACAATAACAACAAATACTGACAGTTGCAAAGACAACAATAAAAATAACAACAACAAAGAAAACAACAACATAACCAACAACAAAACTGACAACAACAACAACGATAACACCAACAATGAAAACAGCAATAAATCTTTTGCAAAAATGCTTAATTGAATATTTACAACAACTATTGTGACAACTAGTAAAAACAACAATAACAACAATAATAACAAAATGAAAACAATCAACAACAAATCTGAGAATAACAACAATTCTAAGTAGAACAATAATAACAACAACAACAATAACAACAACAACAACTGATATGTTTAACAACAATAACAAGACCAGAACGATATACAACAAGAACATGATCCGAGGATTACGGCGTTTCCTTGAAAACTGACAGCTCGGTCAAGAGATAGAGAGAGAAGAAGAAGAGGGCGAGATAGAATGTTGATAAAGGGAGGAAAATCTATGGCCAAGGTCCCACTGCCTTAGAGCAAGACATAAAAGTCACTTCCGGAGCCTAATAAAATAATCAGCAAACACATTTGCGGCCAACGTTGTCGTCGTCGTCACCAACTTTAGGGAGACAGAGGGCTGCTTGGGTGGACAGACAGCCAGACAGACAGACAGACAGACAGACAGATAGACAGAGGAAAAGACGTTCCACGATGGCCAACATCTGCTCGAGATTCGCACACAAACACAATCTCATACATGGTGGGGGACGTGGTGAAATTTATGCCAACAACGTTGTTGACCCGAAACACAAGTCTTCCGGCGGCCTCGTTGTGGGTTTGTCCACGTCCTCAGTCTCTCCAACAGCCTCTTTCTTAGTCGTTTCCTCAGCCTCTTTCTCTGTCTACTCCTCGGTCTCCTTCAGTCTCGTCTTCTGTCTCTTTCTTCAGCCTATCAGGTTCTTCCTCTGTCTCTGTCTTTCTCGAATTCTCTACCCCTCACCGGTGAAATAAAAAAGCCTCTGGGTATTCCAACAGATAACAGCTGAAACATCTATCGACAGCCAGCAGAAACGCGCGGATTCAAGGAGAGATTCTACGATTCATGGTCTCCCTTTATTTTCCTCTCTATAGCCTTAGCTTTCCCTGTCCTCGACCCTCTCTGTCCACCTACTCTTTTCTATTTTTTCTCTTTCTTACTTCCTGTCTCCTTTGCCTTCCTTTTCCTACTATTCCTTTGTTCTTTCAAGAAAAGTCTGAAGCAACAGTTTTCGATTGATACCAGAGTCGCCGCCATCCACCGTTTTCTAGATCTCTTCTTTCTCAGACCTGCTTTTTTATTCTTCTCTTCTCCTCTTTAGTCCTCTCAATCATGTCCTACTGTCTTTTTCATGTTCCACGGACTCCTTCAAATTCTCATGTCCTTCGTCGCAACAATTTTCTATTAAGAATATGGACATTGCCTCTGTCTCACTCTATCCTGTTGACCTTCCCCTTTCTCGATCCTTGTTCTCCATCCACTGTACCCATCTCTCTCCCTTCTATTTGTCTATTAGTCCGTCCGAAGTCCTTCGTTCTCCTCCTTCCTCCATCGTTCTCTCTGTCCGAATCTACCTCTGCAGTCTTCTTCTATTGGCCCCACCCTCTCCTTCTATCTATTTGTCCCTCTGTCTGTCTTTCAGTCTGTCCTTTAGTCAATTCCACCGTTTGTCTGCCATTCGGCGATAAACGAGGCTCCAAAATGACCTTCAACATCCTCGCCATCTCCCTCACACCTCCACATTCACTGTTTTTCAATGTTTCTCCCTTCTTTACTAGTCTCAAATAGATTCTTCCTCTCCAATGTCTTCTCCTTCTTAGAATGTCTTCTCTTTCGTCCAATGTCGTCTCTTTCTCACAGTGTCTTCTCCTTCTTCCAATGTCTTCGCTATCCCAAACATCTTCTCGGTTTCCAATATCATCTTTATCCGAAAGACTTTCTGTCCGTATATTTATCTGTCTAGCTTTCTGCCCCTTCGACTGTCTCGCTGTGTTGTCCGTGAAACTTTTCTCTCGTTCTTTCCTTCTCTTCTCTCTTTCTTGCGGTCTCTTCCCCTCACTTTCTTTCTTTCTTTCTGAAGTGATTCAAAATTTTCTAATGAAATTTTAAACTTAAGCAATTTGGAAATATTTGCGATTGCCTCTAAGCGCACACACACATACACACGGTCGAACACCCACAGACGATGGGGGAGTGAGGAAGGGAGATGGAGAGTGAGGAGGAGAGATGGAGGGAGGTGTGATGGAGATGGAGTGATGGCGATAGGGATGGGGCGAAGTCTGGAATTTTGTTCATGAGAGAGAGAGAGAGTGCGAAGGAGGCCACCATTAGTTTACTTTACGTCGGGAACTTCGACAGGACTTGTTCGTGGAAGTTGTTTCCACGAAAACAGGCAACAGCACACAAACACACTTACACAGGATCACACAGACAGATACATGCGTCATACATACAAACACTCAGACAAACACACACCCACCACAAGGCGATTGAGAAACCCGAGGTTGGGGAGATTGTCTGGGGTCGGTTGTGGTTTCCAAGAAGGTTGTGGTTGAAAAGGTAAGGGAAGGAGATGGAGAGAAGGAGGGAGGGAGAGAAGGAGATGGAGAGATGGGGAGAAAGAAGGAGGGAGAGAAGTAGAGAGGGATAAAGGTTTTAAGATATATTAAAAATATTCCACAGATCCTTCTTTAAATTCAAGGATAACACTTTCAATATATTTTTATTACTTTTAATCCATTGATACTTGGTAATACTTTCAATTCATGGTTATTAATTTCAAAACATAGATTCTACTTTCAATCCAAGGATACATGCATTCTCAATGCATTGATACTGCTTCAAAGCGTGGATATTCTTTTCAGCATCTACTTTTATTTTCAATATATAATATGTGAGAAAATTTTAAGTCGTCTTACCAAAGAGAACGAATCCTTAACCTCCGATTGACCTCTTTATAGCATCCAAAAACGAGACAAATTTATCGTTTTCATAGCTTCCTGTAAAACCTCGACCCAGACCGAAGTTTTCGAAAATTTCCCCAGACTTGACTCGACAGACGCCTCTGCGGAGACGTCTAACTTTTTCGTGAATCCACAGACCAAAGGATGAAAGAAATTTTCTACTCAAATTTTTCTCTCGCTCATCGTTAGCGATATTTTTTAAAAAGATTTTCCACATTTTCTCGTGTGTGGTTTTCCTAAAAAAATTTTTATTTTGATATTTTTTTGTCTGCATTTGTTGTAATTTCTGTCGTTGTTATTATTTCTGTTGTTGTTTTAATTTATGTTGTTCTTATTACTTATCTTGTTGTTAAAACTCGTGTTGTTGTTATAGCTGGTATTGTTGTTATAATTTTGGTTGTTATCATTTTTTCAGATTTTTCTTTCCGATTTTTCCCTGACTTTTTTTCAATTTTTATTTTCGATTTTTCTTAAGCTTCATTTATGAAACAAGTCCCGTTGCAGGATGTTATCTCGCGTTCTTCCGAGGAAATCTTTCTACTTCATCGTGTTGTTCTTCGTCTTTCTCTTCTTCGTCCTCCTCTTCTTCCTCATCTTCTGTTTCAAACTCCCCCACTTCGCTTAGTTTGTTGCTGTTGTTGTTTTTATTTTTATTTTTATTTTAGCTTACGATGTGGGTGGAACACGTGCTTCTTCTTCTTCGTTTTGTTTGCTTTGCTTTTGTTTTCGTAGTTGATGATTTAATTTTTTTTTTTTATTTTTGCAACTGTTGCTTTTTGTTGTTATTGTTGCTGCTGATAGTAACGATGTTGTTCTTAATGGTTGTTCTTGTGAAGTTTTCTTGTTGTAGAAATGTTGTTGTTTGATGGAGTTTGTTGTTGTTGTTATTATGTTTGTTGTTCTTAGGATTGTTGTTGTTCTTGTTATTAGGTTTGTTGTTCTTGTTCCTTCCATCGTTATTCCGAAGTATCTTCGGATGAAAGATAAAAATCGATTTTGTTTACTTTTGGCAACAACATTGACTTAAGACGAATTTACTTTCGGTTTAACATGGGAAATTCATCTGCTGATGAAGGGGACGACGAGAGCAAGATAAAGACCAAGAATATATCAGTTGAGAAAGACCAAAGTTTCGATGACGAGAGGGGGGAGAGAGAAAAAAAAAGAAGAATTTCGAAAGAAGAAAGGACTTCGATGGAAGAAGGATTTCATGTGGTTAAATTGAAGATTTAAGAGAAAAATAAACTTTTCCGTCAATAAATCGAAGTAAAAGAGATGAAATGAAAAAAGATGACTTCGATTGAGGATTTAGTGATGCATTTTGGACGAAAACCACATTGAAAATTCTTTGACGAGGAACTGTCCGAAGCTACATTAGAGAATATTTCATTTGCTCCGATCATGGATTTCTCAGTATAGAATGCTCTGTATTATATTATTTAAATTCCTCAAAAAGGCAACTAAGACTTCTAAGAGACTTCCCAAAGGCTTCTCAATCACTCCTCAATATCGAATTCCATTTTCGACTTCTCCTGAAAATAACCTCCCTTCAAACATCCAATTTCTCTCTTTGTTCGCAAATTTCCTCTTCTCTCCTCTCAATCCATTGTGCTAATATTTAAATTTGGAATTTATTTACACAAGTAATCCGTCGGACAATCCTTCTCCGTCGATCCAAACAAATATCCAGATTTGACCCCAAACATAACTCGTGAATGCAAATTCGTAAATTCGCTAGTTAAATTCATGTTCTCATATTCTCTCATATTTACAAAGGAATTATATTTACTATTACTTATGGATATTAATTAATTATTTCTACAACTTTGACCGGCATGAACTGGAAGTGGGGACGTAGTCGGAGGCTGGGGCGTGAGTGAAGAAATCAGAGATCAAAACTAATAGAACTGGAGCAAATAATGTGAGAATTTCCATTTCTTCCATCTCTTTCTACCCCTTTGTATAATAGAACGAAGGGTAGAAAATCAAATGTTTCAAAATTAATTAAAATCACTGGTTGAAATAATGAATGCAAATGAAGTAGACAGACAGATGGAGAGACAGACAGGCAGACATGGAGACAGACAGTCAGTCATGGAGATAGATGCAGATGGACAAATAGACAGAGAGCCTCACATGATATAAATCCACACAAATAAACGGATAGAAAGATAGATGATGGGTAGCCATGACGTAGAGGGCAGAGAAGGTCATCAGCGTGGGAATATTTGATACTTTGAGTTATTTAGCCGATAGCAAAATTGAGATGAAGTCGATCTATTTGGGATAATGTGGGATAGAAATTATAATACATTGAGGAATTAATAATAAATTTAATTTTAATAAATATTTTAATAATAAATTTAAAAATATGGGAAGGACTAAGAGAATGAAAATTATTACATGGATACTATGAAGGATTTTTATAAAACAGAAGGGGAGATATTCAGAAAGAATATAAAAATGAAAAAAAATATATATATAAAAATAATGCTTTTAAAATAATATTTTATCACAAAGTATATAATTCTTGAAAAATTTAAAATATATAAAAATTAATTTGTTTGATTTAGAGCGATATAATTTATTTCTAAAGAGTTTAAAAACTATTAAAATTATTTAAAAAAACGTATTATTCTCCTTAGAACGAAAGGACGAAATCAGATTTCATGGTAGATGATTTGCCTTCACATCGGTTTCATAAGGATTCAGGATTCTCAAACCATTTCCATAGTGCTTTACTTCGATGTAAGGACTTAAACTGGGTTACTTGTGTGATTATTAACTCTATTTATTGTTTCACATTGTTGTTGTTAACAATGTTGTTGTTATAACATATTGCTGTTGTTGTTCCAAATTGTTGTAGCACATTGTTGGCATTATTTAATATTGTAGTTGATGTGGTAAACAACATAAGACACAAATAAATATTGAATTATTTGTGAATTTCGCTGCCGGGCAAATTCAAATGCTCTGATAATTCAAGAGAGTACCAAAGCAAGGACCAAACGGAGTGAATCTTGGACAAGAAGAGGAGATCCTTGGACAAGGGATGAAGGGGATGAAATAAGGATGTGTTTGAGAGGTTATGACAATCGACTGCAGATGGTTAATAATTAAATACACAACAATGTGAAGTACAATCAAGGACCATTGGGTTTTGGGAAAACGATTGTTGTTGTGATGATGGTGGTTGTGGTTATTGTTGTTGTTGTTGTGACTGTTATTGTGGCTGTCGTTTAGGTTGTTGTTGCAACCCGCTTTGGTCCCACTCGACATCCTTTTCTCCTACTTCTCATTTCCTCATCTTTTCCCTTAGCTTCTCTTCAACCAAACGAGACTAGGGGCGAATTGTTGATTTCTGGTAGAGGACGACCACAACAACAAAAATAACAACAACAACCACAACAACAAAAACAACCATGACGATGATGACTTCATTTAAATAAACAGAAATTTCCAAGTCAGACTCAAACACAGACACACGCACACACACACACATCAACAGGAAGCGGAAATGGAGATAGACTGAGTGACAGAGAGAGAAAACCAAAATCTCATACACAGAGAAGCAACTGCAAGTCAATGAGAGAGAGAGAGAGAAAGAGAGACTTTGGGAGAAGCTTCCGGAAGGTGGGCTCAAACCATTTTAATTGCATCTATAAGTGCGCGTGTGTGTGTGAGAGAGCTCACGCTCATGTGCTTATGTGGAAATTCATTCGATTGCCACTGTGTGCGTGTATCAATAATTAAGGCCAATAAATGTTCAAGTGCAAATGAAATACGTTCTACGGTTGTTAATAAGCCTCATAAATAAGTCATTTCCTGCAGCTGTGTTCGTTTCATCACACATACAGACGTAGATATGAGTATGTGTGCGTCTGTCTGTGGTTGTCGTTGTCGAATTTGCGCATTTTCGTGCAATGAATTTTTATCCTAAACTTGACAAAATCATCATTTGTTTGGGATTAAATTTAATACCATCTTCCAGTGGACAAATCGTTGTTTGGTATATTTAGAGATTATTAGAGATCTCTCGGTCTTCTCTACATCTGTCTTCCTCTCTGTCTGTACTGCATTCAATTGTTTCTCTGATTAATTATTCCGATTTTATTGTTGTCTCAATTATCACTTTCTTGACGGGTCATTGAATGGTTGCTGCCAGTGATTGTAATGACGTCTGCAGGCTTCTAATATTGTGTTTACCAACGACTTAATTATGTGAAATTTCCAATATTGTAAATTTGGACACAATTTATGATTTTCTCTGTAATTCACAATTTGAATTATTGTAGAATATTGAATGGAAATTAATTTTGAATGGTTTGATTTCATGCATTTCTCTGGAATTTTATTCTACATATTTTGAAGTTTTATTTAAAAAATTAATTTATAAGAAAATTTATAAATTGATATTAATAAAAATTAAAATTATGAAAACATTAGTAATTTTATATAATTCTGTAGTAAAAATTGTATTATATGCAACATTTTTAAAAATTTATACAAGTTGGGATTTTAAGAAATTCGGATCATAAAATTTAATTTAAAAAAAAAATTGGAAAAAAGAAATTACAAAAATTTGAAATTTTAAAATTTTAATAATTTTCAATTACCAAAATAAGTAAAGCAACAAAAAAATAAATTCCAAATTTTTTAAAATTGAAAAGAAAAAATTGAATTTTCAACAATTTTGAATTTTTGAACAAAAAAAATTCCATTTTAGGAAATTCAATATAATATTTTTTAAAACTTTAAAATTTAACTTTTCTTAAATTCAAAAGTAAAAATTTATTTTTCATAAATTTTTGACAAAAAAAGATTTGAAAATTCGTAATATCTATTATTATAAAAAATGGCATTTGTAATTTGCAAATACCCAAAATATTTTTTGCTCGTTAAGTAGAATGAAATCTGAGTCCTTGTAGATTTTAAACGAAGCACACAAATCATAATTGTTCCTTTGTCTCCGAAACAAATGGTCCTTCCAAGGATATCTGATTACTTTCTTGTCGATCCCTTTAAAATCCCATTACGTGACATTTAAATAAAATTTGGGACCGCCTCAGGCTTCGTTCTTTCTCCTATTTCCTCCAACGCCCCCATTGGGCGTGGCAGAATTTGAATTCCAACAAATGAGGGAGTCGACCGACGACTGGTGTCCTGAATGCAATATTCAATTATCCTTTGAAGGAGACTTCATCATTGTGTCCCATGCGATGAGCCGTAAATTTGATATTTCTCTCCAATTGAATTTCTAATTTTTAATGCAGCGACAGACCATCCTTTGCCACACACACACACACACATATATATATATGTATGTGGATTTTGTGAAAATCCGGATTCATTTCTGCGTAATCAGTTCTGCAGCTTTTCAATTTTCCATCTTCCTCCTCGGTCTCCAACGCCATGGGCGAAGGACCAAAGGCGAAGGAATTGAGGTAAAACGAGATGAGTTGAGATTGAGGTTCAGCTGAGCTGGGTTGAGTTGAGATGAGTCGAATTGAGGTGGGTTGAGTCGAGATGGTTTGAATAGAGATGGGTTGATTCAAGTCGAGTTGAGCTGAGGCAGCAGTTATCCTGGCCGAAGGATAGACAAATCCCATTTGATTACACAATTGCAAATCATTCAGCTCAATAAATACACCAGCGAGACTCCAGAAATTTCAGAACTCGACTCGAACTCGCCTGGCCGTTGAGTCCCTGAGCCTTCATTCGTTTGTTCGTGCGCCATGTTGAAGAGTCCTTGTTGGGAATTTCCCCCTCGATCTCCTCTCTTTGTCACTCCTCTCTATCACTCTCTTCATCTCACTCTCCCCTCTCATGGTGATCTGCTGATGAGTCCTTGATCGGGAGCCCGAAGGACGACGGACTCATCTATCGATGCGTTTGCATTAGAAATGAAATGGCAAGCGATGGGCGGAAAGTGGGGAGGTGGGCGTGGCTCGTGTCGGTCCCTCAAAGAGGACATCAACCACAAGCAAACACACACACACACATTCAACTATAGTTGTTATGTACACACACTCGCAGAGAGAGAGAGAGAGATAGAAAGAGAGTCATATTTTCCATTGAAACTCATAAACTAAAAAGTCGAGAGTTTCCATGCGGAGCCAAGTGAGGCTAAAAATTGTTGCAACCTGATGATGATGATGTTGTTGTCAATGATGATGCTATTGATGTTGTTGTTGGTGATGGTGTTGTTGTTGTTTTTGTTGTTGTTGCTGCTGCTGCTGTCACTGTTGCTCCATCTCATCGGCGGCTTCTCCTTTTCCTCCTGGCGGCTGCTCATGATTCGCTTTTCCTCTTCCTATCTCTCTTTCTCGCTGTCAACTCTTCCGTTACCTCGCTATCCATATGTATTTGTCTGTCTGTCTGTTCCTCTATCTATCTCTCCGCCTCTCTGTCTCTCTGCCTACAAGTCGGTAAATGCGTTTGTCTGTTCCTCCATATTCCAGTCGCCACCGCCTTCTTTTCATTCATGACTCGCTGTGATGTCTATCTGTCTGGCTTACTCTGAATGATTTCCTCTCTCTCTCTCTGTCTGTATATTTCTCCCCTTCTCCATCTCTTTCTATTCTCTCTCTCGCTCCCTTCTCTTTGATGTGTTATTTTCACTTGTTATTCAATATTCCATTTTATTACATTCGGTCGAAAGCATGTTTGCCATAGCATTCATGCGATTCTGCTCCTCTCCTTACTCTTTATATCTATCTCTCTTTCAATATGTCTCTCTTTCTCTCTCCCACTCTTTCTATTATCAAACATTGCATTGCGGATCCTTGTATCGAAAGCTTCTGTCGCTTCATCGAATTTCACAGAAATTGTTAGTCGAAATAGCAAACGTTTTCATTGAACTCACGGGCAGTTCTTTCCTTTGTCATTAGCATCATTTGCTACCATTCGAACGGGATGACTCCTATTTCTACTACTAATTTCGGAAGTGAAAGGTTCCTATTTCTCCTACTAATTTCGCAAGTGAAAGGTTCCTATTTCTCCTACTAATTTCGGAAGTGAAAGGTTCCTATTTCTCCTACTAATTTCGGAAGTGAAAGGTTCCTATTTCTATTACTAATTTAAACAGCGAAAAGATTTGATTTCTATTTGGAATTTCTACAGTGAAAGGTTTCCATTTCTTCGAATTTCTGTGTGAATTTTATTTTGAGAAAATATTGTTCAAATGTGAAAATTTCTTTAAATTTAAAAAATCACAAAGTAGAACGACAAATTTCCTTGTTAAAACAGCACACTTAAGATTGAAATTATTCTGCAATAAAATGTAGTAATTATCAATTCAAGAAGTTATTCTGCCACTAAACTTTTATTAGAATAAAATACTTCTAAATTTCTAAAAATTCGTCTGTTAAATAAAATTTCGAAAACTCCATTTATACTGATAGAATCCTCCTACCGAGTTTTTTCCGGTTCCCCTCGAGGCTTCGACAAAGGTTGCTGGACTCTGAATGCATATGAAGTGTTCGTGTGTGTGCGTTCGTGTCATATGTATGAGAAGTGAGGTGTCTCTCTGTCTGTCTGTCTGTCTGTCTGTCTGTGTGTGTGTGAGTGTTCTTGGCCTGGTCGTTCGCCTACCTCGGGCCCGATGTTCCATCAAATCTCGAAAGGCTCATAAATGTGCATGCAAAATACGGTTTTTATTACCTTGGCTAAAATCTCCAACAGAGTACACGTAGGAGGCTCTCTCAGTCTCTCTCTTTCTCTCTCTCTCTCTCATCCTCTCTAAAACGTACTCTCTCTCTCTCACCCACTGCAACTTCATATGAATGTAGTTTGCTTGAAGTCGGGGAGCAACATTTTCATATTTTTGCCATTTCCTCCATCTCTACTCATAGTTTGTGAATATTTTCGAAATTCGAATTTAGAATTTTCGCCCATCTCGAAATGGCCGAAAGTGTTGCAAAATATTGGCAATATTTTTAAAATGAGCCTCAAGCGAGAGCTCTCGAAAACTCTTCCTGATATCCTTGTGGTATCCTGAACATGCACTCGGTCTCGTCCTGTGGATCGCTCTTGATGTCCTCGCTCGTTTCCTCGATGAGTTGTTCCGAGTTTTGACACCGGCAGCTCCACGGGGAGTGGATCCATCCGTATTTCGACACTATTTATGGGGAATAAGAACGGAGGAGGATGGTTTTTGTCCAACGAAGTGAATCCTGGTATTAGAATAAACTGTTAGGTAGGATAGATAGGATAGAATAGTGGTAGTGAAAAAAGGTAGGATAGTGAAAATAGTAGTAATCAATTTGGAGTAGTGCACACTGCACAGTGGGAATAGGAGGAAGTTTGAGAAATTTGAGTTGATGGAAATTTATTTTAATTTCTTTAGTGTTTGTTTTGATATTATTTTTTTTTTTTCATGGTACACAAAAAACTCTTTAAGATGACTTTATTGAAAAATGTATTATTATTATATAATTATTAAATTATATATTCTTAAATTTTTACCAGAAAAATTTAAGTTAATAGTCGACAAAATAATACTGAAAACATTTGTGTCTATTTTTATTTGAATTCTAATTCTTCAATTATTTGTTGATTGTGGTATGAAAAAGAAAGTATTTATTTTATTTAGAAATAAAGCAAATTCTTTCTTTTCTATGAAACTTTCATGCTACTTTCAATTGAAACCATTCGCAGAAGTTTGCTTTCGTAAGATATTCCATTCCACTTATCTTCCCTCTCTCTTCAACTTGACCTACATGGAATGATTTTCGAGGGAAATCTCTCTATTTCTGGTGAACGATTTTATTTCTTTCCCACTGCTCATACATCTAGCTTCTCCCTTTTCTACTGTTTCTGCTCCCATTTCACCTACTAATCAAGAAGCGTTTGGGTCCTGGAATTTGTCCCTAATTTGAAGGAACACGTTGAAAGTAAATCATGCCAATGTGTTGTTAGTTGTTGCCATTGTTGTTATTGTTGTTATGGGTATTATTGTTGTTATGGGTATTATTGTTGCTATTGATGTTATTGTTGTTATGGTTTTCGTTGTTATTATTTTTGGCATTATTATTACCAGCATGTGGTGTTGGTAGTAAATCATTGCCAATTATCGATGTATTCGGAACTATTAATAAAACATTAGAGCGGCAACAAATTAATTGTTGACAAGAATTTCGCGTGTGAACTAATTGAAGGGCTGGAAGTGATGCCATGAGAACAATAACAACAACCAAAATAACAACATAAATTACAACAAAAATTACAACAAAAAGAACAACCACATAAATAACAGCAATAATAAACATAACACTAACATACCTATACATCAATATAACAACAACTTATATTACGACAACCACATTCACTACAACCACGATCAGTTTTATTAACAACAACCATAGAAGCACGAATATATTAAATAATAACAATAGGAGGAATAACAACTACAACAACAATATTAGACAGAACAACAAAATTCTTAGAAAGAGCAACAAAAACATCGACTTGTACATCATGAACAACCACAATAAATAAAAGCTCAACTCGAAGGAAGCCATAAAACGCTTAAGCAAAAAGCACGTAAAAGTCACAACATACAATAAACATTGATTCGACACGAAGGCCAAAAACCCGAACGTCCCTCAACCTCCTCTGGTTCCATGACTTCTTTTGGTCCCCCGGCTTCCTTTGGTTCCACGACCTCCTGCCATGATTTGGCGAAATCGACGAAGGACTCGAGACGTCGTCGACCTCGTCCGTCGATCGAGGGGTTGGAGGTGATTTCTACGAACGGAACCACAAATCAAATCAAAGGAAATAAAATATACATATATAAAAGCCAAATGAAATCAAATAAAATGAAACGAACGAAAGAAAATGAAACAAAAAAAATGAAATAAAACCATGAAATAAAACCAAAAAAAATGAAACGAAAAAATAATGAAATGAAACGAAATTAATAGAAACGAAATGAGTTATTAATTAGTAAATGGAAATAAAACAATATTTCGACAGTTAGTCAACGTCCTCAGGGTGGTTCAAGGTGCCGTTGGGGGCCCCAGGAGAGGTGAAGGTGAGATGACGAAGGGTGGCTCTCAGGGAAGACGAAGGTGAGTTCCAGGAGAAGGCGAAGTTGGGGAGTCTTCGTCGATGAATAATGACTGGAATGAACTGTTGGCACGCACGAAATCCTGCTCGTCGTCGATTTAAATGCCACCGATAAAGCTCTACCACACTGTAATCGTCGACGTCGTCGTCATCAAGCTTTCGGTTGCGTTCAAATAATTAATTATCCTTGGCAAGGAAGTCGCAATCGACAGACAGACAAAGAGGAGGAGGAGGAGGAAATGATAGAAGAAAGAGAGGAAAAAGCCACATTAGGACTAATATTTGAATTAAGGATATTCGCTTGATCGAGGAATTATGTAAGATTTCCGCCGAAAGCTATTAAGAAAACTTTAATCAAGGAATTCGTGAGCTTTAAGGAAATAATTTTGAGGTGAATTTCTTCGAAGAAGGTAACCTTAGAAAATTCGAGATATATTTTAATTAAATAGATCGGTTATATGGAGGAATATTGAAGATTTTATATAAACAATAAATATATAATTTTATAAAATTATTAAAGTAGAATTTTATAAGAAAAATAATTCTATAAATAAATAGTGTTAATATGGTATTAAAAAATACCATCGAATTGAATCGATTGATGATCCATTTCTCTAATGACATTTCTGCATGAAGGAACATTTCATTCCACTAAATGATTCCCATCACCATGATTCTCTCTACTATGATTTTCTCTACCACGATTCCCATTACGATGATTCCCTCAACCATGATTAATAATCTCTCGACTAACCTCAGAGAGTATATTGCGAATTATTGATGCGTTCCACGGTTCATTAGTCGAGATTTCAAATTAAAAATCACTTCACAACTCATGATGATGCTGATGGTGAATAATTCTTCCGAGAGCAATTCTTGCGTCTATCAAGTTGTGTTTAGAAGATAAATCTGAATTTATTTTCAAGCATCTCATTTAAACAGAATTGTGAGGCGAATGACACAACACACACATTGACACAATCACACTAACACATTGACATGGGCACTTAGAGACAAATCCACAGACAAGAGATGAGCCAAATTCATAAATTCTAACAACAAAATTGTTGCAGACACTAATACAATCACATTGACTGACAAAATCGGAGGCACCAACACAATCGCAGACACCAATACATTCAGAGACATCAACACATTCATAGATATCATCACCAACACATTCATATACATCAACACATTCACAGCCACCAACGCCAACACGCTCGACATATGTTAAACGCACGCCTTCAGTCATCGACTCGTCCGCATGTTGGATCATTCATTCCCAAACACACACTCACTCATCGCCACGCACACAGCAGCTCACTCATTTACTCATACGCTCACTGACTCACTCACTCATTCGCTCTCTCACTCACTGATTCGTTCGTTCTCTCACACATGCAGAGCGACAACAGACACTTCACACGACAGCGACTCCGCCGCATCAGCAATAAATTGTGCACCCTCGGCAATAATGCGAGACGGAACCTCCCCCAAACGGCCCTCCCGACAACATGGGCAGACACGACCCCTCTCATCTTTCTCTTTCGACTCCCCAACCTTCTCTTCATCATTCACAACCCTATCTCCCTCCAAAATTTCCCCTCAAGCTTCCCGCAGGAGCAGCCGATGGGCCTCTAGTGATCGTGAGAACAGGAGTCTAGAATTGAAAGTGAGGGGATGAAGAAGAGGGTAGAGGAGTGTGAGGAAGAGGGAGGAGAAGGGTTTCGAGCCACTCACGCCACTCCAGTGATTTGTGTGAGTCGCGGGATCCTCCCAATGAACGCGAGCTTCGAGTGCCGCGCGTCGTTCGCTCGCTCGCTCTCGTCGTCGTGCATCGCAGCGGAACCGGAAGTTGCTCCAAATGAAAAACAAATCGCCGACCATGCGTCGAGTCGAGTTCGTCCTCATCCGTTTGGTCTAGCAATGTTTCGACATCAGGCTCACCATCAGGCTCACCATCAGGCTCACCATCAGGCCCACCATCGTCCCCAACATCATCCCAACCCAACATCGGCTCCAACATCGCTTCACCATCGTCGCCAACATCACCCCACCCCATCACCATCGATGGGTTGACGTCGCTGAGTCGCGACTGCTGCTACTGCTGTTCGGTGTCGATGGCGATTGCGATGGAGGATCACAATTATGATTGCGACCAGGGGAAGGGGGTTGAAGGAAGAATGGATGAGGGATAGGAAAGGGTTTTAGTGAAGTTAAGTGCACCCGGGCTGGAGTAGAGCGAAGTGAAGTGATGTTGGGTTAAGTGGCGTTGTATGGGGCGAACTCAGTGATTACTGCAGCATGTGCTTTGCGATTAAAAATTTAAATTAAAATTTGGCGGAAGCTTGTGGCTAAAGTGATGAAGGATGGTTCGGGCGGGGGCGTGGCAGAAGGAGGAGGTCGATGAGGTAGAACGATAGGCCGATGAAGGACGAGGTAAAGGAGGAGGAAGAGGAGTCGTGGCAAATGTTGAATAAGCGGATGGTGGAGCATTTTGTTTTTTGAAAAGCGAACAATTTCCGGGTTATGTGCGAGGCAATTGTTGGCGATTTAGTAAGTGATGATGTTGTTGTGGATGATGTTGTTGTGGATGATATTGTTGTGGATGATATTGTTGTGGATGATATTGTTGTGAATGATTTTTGTTGCTCTGATAATGATGATAATATCGTTGTTGGGATGATTTTGTTGTGGATGATGTTGTTTTTAATAATAATAATTTTGTTGTTTGAGATGATTTTGTTTTAAATGATGATATTATTGTTATTTATGATTTTGTTGTCGATGATGTTGTTCGTCTTTGGGATGAATCTTTTAATTATGATTTGGTTGCTAATGATAATTTTTTTTGTCGAAGATTTTGTTGTTAGCGATTGTTGTTAATGATTATATTATTCTTATCCAAGTTATTGTCGATGATGTGGTTGATGATGATGCAGTTGTTTGGATTTCCGTTCATTCTCGTTGCTGTTGCTTTTAAATGCTTTTATTTAATAGTTAATTGAAAGCTGTTGATATTGAAGTTGTTTCGTCTGTTTTACATGTCAATGATGTCATTGTAATATCTTCTTGTTGTTGTTATACAATTTTTTGTTGTTGTTATTAATTTTTTTGTTGTTTTATTTTATTGTTGTTGTAATGGTAAATGCACCATAAATGCGTGATGTCAGCAAAGACAAAGGATTCCCGCGTCCTCCTCCCGTCACTCAGTTGTCAATTTCAGTGAAAGCTCGTGTGTGCATGTGTGTGTGTCTGAGTATGGGTATGTGATGGGTTTTATTTGTATGCCGATGTCTCTGTGTATTTGTGTATGGGTTTTTGTGTTTTGTGTGAATGACATTTGGTCAGGTTTTTTGTTGGTGTTGTTGTTGTTGTAGCATTTAATGAACTCTGAGTGATGACAATGACAAGTGAAGTCGGATTTTTTGTTTGCACCAATTTTCATTTCACCTGAATATTAATTCTATAACTCAACTCAAATGACAGCAGCGTGTCATTTTCAACAATTGCTGTTTTTTTCACCACAACTCACCACCGTTAATTCATCTCCATTGCGTTCAGAGATATATTCATGACAATGAGAAAAAATATTTCTTGTCAGATTATTCACAATATAAAACGAATTATTTTCTGCTCAAAATATTAAAAATTTGTATATCTATACGATAGGTGGCCATAGATATATAAGGGTGTATTGTGATATACAATTTTATATAATATTTTAAAAAAATACATTATTTTAAAATAATTTGTTTTTTGCTTTCTTAAACATTTCTATTAAGATTTAAGGATAAAATAATTATTTAGTTAATATAAATTAATTCAATAAATTGAACTTATTTTCATAAGAGTACAGAATTATAACAGTGAAAAGATGTATTGTTTTCTCTTACTTAAACACTTCTTTTAATAGAAGAGAAAAGAAATAGAAAAAAGTAAAAATTCATCATTCATAACTCAAGTTTAGGTTTTTCTTCCACCCCAAGTTACTCCTCATCGACTTGTGTTCACCACACGCCAACTCAACAAACTCCCCTTTACCGCACTCCAACCCACCTCATCACAACCCAGCTCACCACAAGCAAGCTCACCACAAACTCCGCTCCACCCACCATTAAATTCATTGCCTGTAAACTCAGTAAAAACATTTGCTGAAACGTAAAAATATTCGTTGTCTGCGACGTAATCGCATCTGACACGCAAAGTTCAATTTAGTCTGATGTTGATGTTATTGTTATCCCTTTCACTCTCTCTCTCCCTATCTCTCTCCCTCTCTCTCTCCCTCTCTCTCTCATTCTTTCTGTTCCTGTCAATCGCGCTCTCCCCGTCTTTGTCTCGCTTTTATGACTTTGTTATTTTGGTGCTGATGTTTTTATAGTTGATATTGTAACCATTATCCCTGACAGAGTTTTTGTTGTTGCTATTATTGTTTTTGTGTTTGTTGGTTTAGTTTTTGTTGCCATTTTTTTACTGTTTTTGTTACCATATTCTCAGCATTTTGGTTGAAATTGTTGCTATATTTGTTGTCATTTCTGTCAAAGTTTTTGATGACTTTTTTATATTTTGTTTTATATTTTTTGTCATCGTTTTTTGTTGCTATTTTTTCATATTTTTTGTTGTCAATTTAGTTGTTAACATTTTGTTTTTGTAATTTTTGGTTGTTGTTGTTGTTGTTAAGTCGATCATATCAGTCCATCAACATTTACTTTTGTCATCCATTGCAACAACTGAAAATGCGATTCAGCCCGATCTGATCCGATCCATTCCGATGGCATGTGATGCGACGACAGCCAGGACCTGATGAGAGAGAGAGAGAGACAGCCAGAGTGAGGAAGCCAGAGACAAAAATATAGAGAGAGAGAGAGAGGTGGAGCGAGTGAATGTTCCATTGGTTAATTTTCATGTCTTTTTCTATTTTGTTGCTGTTAAATTAATTTGTTTCAGTGTCGGTTGTGAAAAAGCAGGTCATCACAATGTTTCTTTTTTTTCGAATTTTTTCCTCGAAAGTTAGTGCGAGTGAAACTCGTTTGTGCTCGCAGGACATCTGATGGGATTCGCTAGGGTTTATTACCATCGAAGGGAAATTTAATCAAGGGCTTCCTAAGGGATTTGGAATTGATGGGTTCACGTGGTCGTCGCCATCTGGTCGAAGGGGTTTTTTATGGTTCTGTGTTTCCATTTCAACATATATTTTTTTTATCTAAAGGACTTCCATGGTCTTTATAGTGAGTGATAATACCATATAGAAACCGATATTTCTTCTCATATTGAATCTTTTTCCTTACTTACGTTTCTCTTCTGGCTTCTCTCATGATCTCTTTAATGGAAATTCTGTAATATCGTCTCTTTAACCATCGTCCTTGGGTCCATGGCCTCATTCGCTGGACACGACTGTCGGCCACATTCAGTTGTCACACATTTCGGAGTCCGTCGACCGCAGCCAACAATGGCTGGAAAAACCGAAGCTTCGAGCTACGCCCCCTGGCGCCTCCAGCCCCCCGCGGCTTCAGCGGAAACCATTAAAAGCGACGAAAAGTTTTTTTCATTATATTTTTTTGTTTTCCGTCATCGCGACGAACGGGAAAAATTGCATAACTTAAATTAAATTGAAACTATGCGAGGACGAACCAACAAAGTCCACGCCTCTTTTAGTCTACTATCCTTCAGCCTCACTCCACTACCCTTCTTCTTCACTCCACTACCCCTCTCTCACTCTTCCCTCTCTCACTCTTCCAATGCCCTCTCAAGCACAAAACAAACAACGAAAAGGACAACAAAAGGATTTGGAAGTGAGAACGGGAAAAATATGGAATGAGGAAAAGAGAGAAAGAGGAAGGAGGAGAAAAGGGGATGATGAGGAAAAGAGACAAGAACACAAAAAAAAAACGCAAAGAGCGAACAAAACGGCAAACAATTCAGAAAACAAACAAGACATGAAAAGCGAATAAAAATGCAAAAAATAAACAGGGTTTTTTTACGACTGTCATCACGCGATGCTCGCTTTTGTCCCGCCCCCCTTGGGCATGGATTTCATTCTACCCACCTCCACCATCTCATCCTCTCGTCCTTCGACAAGCTCCTCAGAGGCTTCACTATCTTGTAGACAAAAGTACAGACAGACAGCTGAAGGACGGACGGACAAAAGTCCGACCCGAGCCCTGGGTAAACAATGTAACAATAGGCCGAATGTGAAGCGGGGTCAAACTCTTGTATTTCCCTTCTCTTCTCTTTCTCTCTCTCTTTTCCACTTCCCTCTCTCACTTCCACCATAATTTCGTCCTTCAAACATCGCAGTGACACGAGTTCCGGAAGGACGTCGTTGAGTGGATCAACAAAAGGACATCGCTCGAGAGAGCGAAAGGACAACCAAATACTGAGAAGGAGAGAGGGTGTGAGAGAGAGAGAGTGGGAGAAGGATCTCGAGAGAATGGGAGAAGGGAAACTAATTTTGCCAGCGCATCAAACAATTATTTGTTAATGCAAGAGCCATCGTCCGAAGCTGTCCACGAAGACAGAAGGTGAAATCAAGAGAGACAAAGAAAGCGAAATAGATTGAACGAGTGAAAGAGAAATATATATCGAGAGAATGAAAGAGAGATAAAGAGAAATCCTGAAAGAGAAAGACAGAGAGTGAGTGAAAAGGGATTTCACGATAAATGAACCCGAGACCGAAAAGGATTCGGAAACTGTTCGCTAATGAAATTGTCCGCTTCAGGTGAAGCGAATCGTCGAATGTTATTTGTTATCCTTGCGACTCCTGCTCGGTCATCACTTTTCTCCTGGATCCTTTTTCCTTTTTCTTCACTCCTTCACTCGTTCATCTTCCGTCTTCCCTCCCTTGTCCTTCATCGTTCTCTTTCATCCCCCTTCTCTGCCCACAATCGACCGAACTCAACCCTTTCCTTCATCAAGAGACGAACTTTTCCTGGTTCTTTTTTCGCCTGGCTGCTGATGATGTTTTCTCCATCTCCCAGTATCTGTCTCTCTTCTGTCATCATCCTATAGTCTTCGCCTTCCTTTCCGTGGCCCGGAGACAACTGTTGACCTAAGCTGTTTTGACGGAAGTGTCCTTCGGTCTGCACAAACAAAAACAATTTCCCAAACACCATTGAATCCACCCTGTCCTTCGTTTGCGAGAGATTTTTTTTAAAATTTAATATTACAAGGGATTTTTTCAAATAGATGGATTTTTTTTCCGATAGAGGGATTTTTGCAATAAAGAGATGGTTTTGCAATAATATATTTTTTTCCAATAATGGATTTTTTGCCATGCGATTTTTTGTTATAAAATTTCTTGAGACAAATTTTCTTTTATTTAAATAAAAGGATTGTTTTTATTTTTCGTAATAAAAGGGTTCGCAATTCAATAATCAGTGTGGGAAAGTTCTTTCCTTGTCAATCCTCGTCAGTGTCGATGACATGTGCTCTGTTTCATTATCAAAGACTTCCGACAGAGGGTCGTCAATGACGATGGTCAGACATGGGATTTAAGTTTGTAGGATTATTCTTGGAAGGCTTTTGGGCTGTCCTCTGAAGACTTTTGGATTGTCCTTTGAAGGCTTTTAGTCTTAAATGATATTGAAAGGTCTTTGAATAGTCATGAATGGTTTTGTTCTTCGAATGGTTTTGAATTGTTCGTTTAAATATCACTCATTTTTATTAAAAACATCATGTTTTGTTATTACAAACATATCGTAATGTTCTTAAAATGATCTTCTCTTATTCCAAGAAGGTTTTCAAATAATTCTCGGATTCATTTGACTCGGACATCACTAGATTTTAATTAAATCTTTCAAGAATTCAATAAAATTATGTTGATTTAGTAAAGAGAATAAATTTTAATTAATTGTAAAGGTCCTGAAAATACGTTCAAATAACCTTTCCAAATGACCTTCAAAGCATTAAAGAAGACTAGAAAAATGAACCTAATTAATAAACATGGTTTTCTGGAGTGAAGAACTTTTGCTGAAATGTTCCACCAAACCTTTCTAACCTTCCTTTCGACCTCGATCCCTCCACTTCCCTTCTCACTTCGGATTCACCTGATTTTTCCCGCGGGATCCACTGAATCCCTTAAAGTTAATCGGATGCAAAAAAGTTCCTGTTGCTCCCGCTGCCGCTGCCCGTGGGAGCGATTTTTTCACGAAAAGAAAAAAAAAGGGAGAAAAAAATTTCTCATTCAACTTCGGCTCCCTCGGGTCCCCAGGGGCAAACGAGGCTCAGTGATGCCTACGGGCTCAAGCTGTCAATCGGACGCGTGGCCAGTGTTGCTTGCGCAGCGATTTCTGAGGACGAGACGAGTGGATTTCGAGGGATCTGGGGAGACAGAAGGAGGACTTTTCACAGAGTCATGGTACGTGTTGGGAAGCTTGGGTTTTCTACTACAGCTGGGTTCCCTTTTCAAATACTTTTTTTACTACTCTTTTCACATTTCACTACTTTTTTTCCACATCGTTCTTTTCACTATTTAATACTTTTTTTTTTAAATTTTTTTTTGAATTTTTCACTCTTTTCTTATATATTTTTTCACTCCCATTTTCTATCAGATTTTTGTTCAATTTATTTTTACATTTTTCTACTACTACATTACTACTTTTTTCACTACTTTTTTCAGTCCGTTTTTCACTTTCTATCTAATTTTACACAATTTTTCACTTCTTTTTTCTCATTTTTTACTACATCTTCACTTCATTTTTTCACTACTTTTTTAACACACTTTTCTCCTTCATCTCTTCCATCTCCCCTTCGCTCCGCTCTGAGGGTTTTTCTAACTTTTATCTGTCAGCCTCGGCTGCGAAGTCACGCCGTCGTCATATTTTCATCTTAAAATTCGCCAAACGAAAAACAACAACAAAAATGAATTGTGATCCTTCGAAGTCCTTGCGAAGAAGTGCGAGCAAAACCACTGTTGGTTGCGCAAGAAGGCTTGAGTGTGTGCGTTTGTGTGAAAAAAATTCGCACATCTGGTGGAATCGCTCTAAATTCTATTTGAGAAATTCTTTTGGGAATTTATCATTATTTTTTTTTTTTTCATATATTTTTATTTTTTGTTTGTTTTTGATATATGTTTTATACTCGTGTTTTTTATTTATATATTTTTTTGCGTATATTTTTTGTTTGTGTTGTTTTTGTCATGTTTTTTTTTATTGTATATTTTTTTTTGTTTTCTTTGTATTTTCTTAGCATTTTTTTCATATTCCTTTTCTTTCCGGCCCTTCCGAATCCTTCGACCAAAGCAGATCCTTCCAAGGGCCGCGAAATGTTTGCGTAAAAAATTACGAAATCCTTGTGCTCCGTTGAACTAGTTTCGGAGCAGAAGCAACAACAATATACAGAAAAAAAAAAAACAAAAGCAGTAAAAAACCACAAAAAATAAGCAAAACCAACAACAACTAAGACAACAACCGAGAAGCAGCAGCAGCTGAAAGCAAATTTTTAGTGTGTTTGTTTTTACTGCTCATGTTGTTTTTGTTGATGCTGATGTTGTTTTTGTTGTTTTTTTATTTGTATTTTTGATGTTCTCATGTTTTTGTTGTTTTTGTGTGTCAGCTGCTCCAAGTGCCCAGCATGTTTTATTTACGTAGCACACTTTTAGGCGCTGCACCCATGACTGCATCTGTCTCCCTCTATCTCTCTATCTCCCTATCTATCTTTCTCTCCCATCTCTCTGCATGTGTTTATGTGTATTTCCGTGTGGTTGTGGTCTGCGGATCCTGCGAGACCATCAAATCATTTGCAATTTGTTCTTCCATTTCCATGTCAAACAAGCGGAAAATTGCGACAGGACCTTGACTAGGACATGGCGACCGAATGTCGATCCATCTGTCTTTCATTCTTTCTTTTTCTATTTCTTTCGCAAAGACAATTTTTGTCTTTGCTCTCCATTGGCCTATCACTTATTCTCTTTCACTCGAAGGTTTCTAATGTGCGTTCAGGCGGTCATTTGAATGGTTTGGAATGAATTTTCAGAAAGACTACAAGTGTTCTCAGTTTTCTAAGTTTTCATTCTTTTCTCTCATTTTAGAAACACAAAAGTTTAAAATTTTGTGTTTCTAAATCTTATCCCTTTCTCAATCTTTTCCGGTTTCTCACTCTTTTTCATTCTTTTCTCATTATTTTCCCTTTCTCTACATTTCTCCTCAACAACTTTTCTCCTCGTAAATTTTACTTCTCATAAACTTTTGTTCTCGTCATATTTTCTCACAATTTTCCATTTAACACTTCCTGTAGTCAAGCTTCCTTCCATGCTGCCTACCTTCTACTAGTTCTACTAGTTCAGCTCCTTCCATTGTCTTTCACATCTATCCTTATCTCTTCCATCCTTTCTCTCTTCCCTCATCCATAACATTCATCCATCCTTCTTCTCAATCCCCCTTTTTTCATCTTTCTTCTCTTCCCTCAACCCATCTTCACATATCTCTTCTGCGAATTTCTCCATATCTTATCCTTGTCATGGAGACAATTCATAATCTTTGCATCCTACCTTCAACCAACAGTCAACCGCTCGTTTCTTCTTGTTCCTTTTTTTACCTCACGTCCTTTATTTTCCGATCTCCATGTCCTGCACGCTCATCTGCAATTTCCGCTGCATACTTTTCAGCTGTCACTGGAATCGGTCTCGTCCTGGATACGAAGTCGGTTTCTTTCTCACTCTTAGTTTTCTCAAAGAATCCTCTTTCGTTTAATTTACAACTCCTCATCATTCTCCTTCCATTCTCAACTCCTCTATCTCAAAACATCCCGAAGTCCTCCTTCTTCAACTCATTCTTCTCTTCATTCATGACTCATCCTCATCTTCTTTTCATTTTATTCAGCTTGTTTCATCCTTCTCCTCATCTTTCTCATTTTCCGTCTCCTCATCCTTGTCTTGCTGCTCCTCCTTCTCATCACTATCACCTCCATCATCTATTCACAACTGCACCTTCTCGTTTCCTTCACTTCATCTTACCACATTCGTTCCTCTCTAGCTCTCTCTTTCGTTCTCCTTCTGTATTAATCTCTCCTCGCTCTTCACTCACATGGTCTCCTCCATTCGTCCTTTGTTTGGTCGGTCGGTCGGTCGGTTCTCTCGGTGTGTTTGTTCGCTTACAATGTCTAATATCCTTCGAGTGTCTCGTGTTCACTTCCGGTGTTGGTTGCGGTCATGCAAACCACACAATTTGTTTATTTGTTTCATTCACCTCCCCCGTTTGTTTGTCCACTCCATCTACATACGTCCATCGGTCGTTCATTTGTTCGTTCACTCATTCGTTCACTGTTTCTTTCACTCATTCGTTTACTCTTTCTTTCACTCATTCGTTTACTCTTTCATTCACTCTTTCATTTGTTCGTTCACTTCTTCTTCTTCTTTGGTTCTGTTTGTTTGCTCATGGCTGTGAGTTTGTTGTTGTTGTTTACGTGTCTCGTTTTTGTTGAAAGAAACGATGATGGTGTTGTTGATCCTGATGTTTATTGTTGATGGTGATGATGTTGTCGATGATTATGTTGATGATAATATTGCTAGTCATCATCATGATATTGTTTCAGATGAAGTTCTTCTTGATGTTATATTTCTCGATGATATTTACCTTGATGATATTTTCCCAATGATATAGTACACAATGATTTTATTTATATTAATCTATGTATCTATTTCAAAATAAAAAAAATGGTAAGGGTTCTTTTTATTTCGTTCTATTTTATTTTCTATATTTTTTTATTTTTCCTTTACTTTATCTCAATTCTCTTCCGAAACGAATCTTTATCATCTTTCAAGATTAAGGATGGTCAATGGATCTTTTAACAAAGTTCATCACTTTATCCTTTTTGTTTTCTTCATAATTCATCCCGCCAATGCTCAACTCACCTTCATCTTCTGCATCATCATCTGTTCTCGGTTCGCCGAGTTCTCGCAGGATCACTAATGAGTTCACATATCCTTGTGTTCAAAATTGCATTTCAAACATGTCGTCGACACGGACAAAAGATTTCTATTAAGAAATCCTATTTGCATGAAAGAAGGATCCTCCGCTTGTTGGAAGAATATTTCTCTTTCTGTCTTCTCTCACTCGAGGTTTTGTCTCCTCCTCTTTCTATTTAGATATGTCTCCATTCTCTCATCCTTCTTTATATTTTACACTCCTTCTCTCCCTCCTTCTTCTCTCGTTCTCGTTTTTCGCTCGCTTTGTATGAAGAAACGCATTGAAATAAACTAAAAGCCATTTTTCCGCAGTCGACAGACAGACAGACAGAGACAAACAGACAGACAGACAGACAGACAGAGACAGACATATTTACTAACACAAGTGGACCATGTGCATCATCATGTGAACTGCGTGCATGTCCTTTAAACGTAAGCCAGGCCAAGTTCTGCTTCTGCCATCTCCGACGACAGCCTTGAAGCAAATCGCCTCAGTTGCAGTTGTTCCTTCTCTCAATTTCTCTCTATCTCTTTTCAGTTGAGGTGAGGTTTTGTCTCCCTCTCAGAGTCAGTCAGTTCTTCTCTCCTTCTGTCCCTCCTTCAGTCCCACCATCTGTCTGTTCATCCTTCGCCTCACTCTTTCTCATCGCAATGTCTCTCAAGTGTTTATATTATTTTTTAACAAAGAGGGCGGAAGTTGCCACTGAGTGGGCGTCCATGAGTGTGTGTGTCTTCCTCTTCCTCTCCCTCACTCTCACCCCTCTCCAACCTCCTCACCCCTCTCCTTCTCTCCTTCACTCCACCCCTTCTGGCTCTCTCTTGGCGGTTTTCAGAAGCAGCTCTCGTGAGCTCTCGCCAGACCAGAGCTCTCCAAGATTTACCTCCCAGAGTGAAATGTAGCTGACCTAAGCTACAGAATAAACAAAACTATACTCAACACAGAGACACATGCATGCAGAGGCGCACACACATGGACACAGTCACACACAGACACACTCATATACAGCCACAAACACACAGCCACACATGTGATCAAACAAGGATGCACTTGCAGATGGTTCTTGTTGTAGTATTTTGTTCTTGTTACTGTAGTATTTTGTTCTTGTTACTGTAGAATTTTGTTTTTGTTTCAGTAGTATCTTGTTATTGTTGCAATATTTTGTTGTACTATAATGTTGCACTATTTTGTTGTTGTCCCTCAAACAAATAAAACCCTCCAAGACGACGACGACCGAACATCGCATGTGACGACGACGAGGAGAACTTGCAGCAAAATCCTTTGAATGGAGAAAGTGACAATGTTTGAGTGCATCCCATATCCATATGAGTATAGATGTACATGTGTGTGTGTTGGTGTGTTTGTGTGCGAGTGAAAGGAAAGAAAGGTGGCTTGAGAGAAAGTAAATTGTTTGCCATATCCTTGGGGGAGCCTGAGGGGCGGGGTGGTCGTGGTTCATTGGTTGGGGTGATTTTTGGGTTTCTACGTGAATAACTGTCAGGTTCGGCTCTGTTTTTGTCACTCTCCATCTCAGTCACGAAGCTCTTGTATCTTACTCACACTTTAACCTCTCTCTCTCACTGACTCTTTCTCTCATACATTCTCCTTATTCCTATACTATTTCATAAACTTTGTCTCTCTCTCTCTCTCTTTCTCTCTTCTCTTCACAAAGCCGATCACATTTGTTTAAAATGAATTTCGAGCAAAGAACAACTTTTCATTTATTATTTTGAAGGGTGTGGGGCCTGTATTTAGAGAGTGCTGGGTGTGTGTGTGTGTGTGAGGGAAGATAAATTTAAAATTTGATCTTTTGCATCGAGTACATGTTGGCTTCATTATCCTGAGAGAAACAACATCAAAGTTGTTGCTCTTGATGTTTACAAGAAACTTCTTCGATGGGTCGATGATGGAAAATACTGGAGCAAAAGGGAGAGAAAGAGTGTGTTTAAAAGGGGTGGCGAAAAAGGTATTGATGAGAAGTAGAAGAAGGGTTTGAAAGAACATTGTTCGAAGCAGGTTAGGAAAAAACAAAAATTCCAGATTTCCACATTTTGACCGGATCCCAAATAAATGTCTCTCACTTGACCCGATGTCTAATCGATGTTTGTCCTTGTCGGAAACCATTATTGAAACTCATTAATTTCTCCACTTTGAACCCTTATTTCCCTTAAGGACCTTGACTTCCTTCCCCTTTCGTCCTTCGTCCCTTTTGGAACTTCTTCCTCTTCGGCTCTGTACCTTTTTGTCGCTCTCATTCATTAACTAACCACAACCACTTCATGTCGTACTAATCGTTTCTCTATTTTCTTGCATCCGCTCCTTTTCCTTCAGGCGACAACAACTACAAAAAGAATCTCCACAACAGAGAGAGCGAGAAAACGCACAGAAAACAAGTGGCAGAAGGACAAACAAAAATTGATTAAAAAATCGATGAGAAAGAAAAACGATAGTAAGGTAAAAGATAAAAAGAGTTAAAGAAAAACGATAAAAAAAAGTAAGAGAAAACGATAAGAAAGTGAAAAAAAAATCTCCTTGAAAAAGAGAAGAAACTTCTTGAAAAGAGGAAAAAATCCCAAAAATTCTATCGATTTGAATTGATTGCTATCTCAGCAGAGAGTGAGACCGATAGTTACCGAAATCGATCGAATCGATCAAAATCCAGGGACGGATTCACGAACGAGCAGCGGAGACGTCGTCGAGTGTCGTGTTGGAAAGCAGGAAAACAGGATTCACTTCAAACGCAATCAGTTAACATAATGTTAAGTTCGCTCGATGCTCTAGCTGGCAAAATATCACCTGGTTCAGGGAAGAGCAGTCCGTCCCAGCAGCAACAACAGCAACAACCTAACCAGCAGCAGCAGCAGCAACAGGCGGTCCGCATCAATGGCAATCACTTCAATGGCCTGGACAGCAACTGCAACAAATTGTGTCACATCAATCACAATACGATTCATCCCTATCAGAAGCAGCAGCAGCAGCAACAGCCGCATCATCACCATCTGCAGCAGCAACAACAACAGCAGCAGCAGCAGCTACAACAACAACAACCCCAACAACAGCAACATGAGTTCTTTCAACAACAACAACAATCGTCACATTTCACCAACCAAAACGAACTCCAGCCACTTCATCTGCAGCAGACGGATTTTAGTAGTTGTCTGAAGGAAAAGTAAGTACAGCCTTCTCTCTCTCTCTCTCTTACTAACTAACCAAAATAACACTAACAATTATGCGGTAAAGTTTTCTTGTTGTTCTTGTGAACTCTGTATCCATCGGTGTTCAATCATCCTCATGTGTTTGTTTCAAACGAGGTCTGTGATTGCTTCAGGAACATTTGAATCCATATTGATTTTTTCTTCAGGGTTCTTCAGAGCCCAATGTTTTATGATGAAGTGCAAATTGAAAGATGAAATGGAAATATAAAGATAGAATTGAAGATGATTTTTTGGCCTTTATTTTGATTTTTTGTCTCCGTTCCCTGTATTATTCTATCACCACAACAATCCATTTTCATTAGAATATCAGCAAAATAACAACAAATTTATTTTCTTTCATTTCATTTGTTTTCAACGTTCTCATCCTCTGTTCATGGACTCACTTTCACCCTTGACCTGTCCATCCTTTACTTCTTCCCTTATTCCTTCCTTTGTTTCCTCAGCTCCTTCCTTCACTCCTTCTTCTCAAGGTCTGTCCCTATGATGATTGATGACTAATCGATCGAACAATGGGTGAATGGATAGATGGATGGATTCATAGGAAATAACTGAAATAGACCACTGAAAAAAAAGAACAACAATAACAACAACAGTAACCAGAACAACAAATTTCACACCAATTATAAAAAGTCATTATATTCACTAGAGCAACAAATAATATATAGACTAAACATCAGATGTAGAGATTTAATGCAATTTAATTGTGGAATTGAAACGGAACGGGAGCCTTGCTTTTGTCACACACACACAGACCATCATTGCATGTTGTTCACTCACACAAATACTCACAAACTCTCTCACACACACACACATACGCATACGTGCAAGAATAACTCAGAAGGAACATGGCTTAATTTGCAAACAGCAACAACAAAAATGCATTAAATGCAAATTAAAGTTGAAAAGTTGAAATTTTGCCATCGAGCTCAGAGCTCGTGTTTAACATGCGAGAGTCGTGTAAGCTCACAAACGACACACACACACATACAAAGACATGGTTGGAGACACCCATGGAGAGACGATATTGCATTGCAACAAAAACAATAGCAACAATAATAATAACAACCATGGGGACAAACGACGACAGAGAGAGAGAGTGAGAGAGAACGACAACAACATGTGACAAATTGCTGGAGGCGCCTTCGTGAGCCTCCTTCGAGAACGAGGCGAAGGAAAACTAAGACTCGTCTTTCTCTACTTACACTCTCTCTCACTCCCTCACTCTCCCTTTCTTGCACACACTCTTTCTCCACTCGACTCATTCGAAATTAGAACGAAAGCGAAGAAGTTGTTGAAGTTTGGTAGGGAACAAAGAGAAGGTAATGAAGAAAGAGGGTGAAGGGAGGGTGAAAGAAGGGGTAAAATAAGAAGAAAAAGGAAGAAAGAAAAGGAGAAGAAATTGTGGAGCGGACTCCGTTTCAACTAATTTCATGTGTAGCTAATAACTTTTGACATATTGTTTCCATGAATTGTTTTGATTGTTGCGCATTTTGAATAAAGCCTTCTTCACACACACATGTATACACAGACACCCACACTCACATCCAGACACCCACACATTTTCCCATCAACTCACACACCACACACACCCGTCACGCACACATCTGCACTCTCGAGTAAAGACTCAACCTTACACATGAATATAAAACAAAGAAATTTTTTGGTATTTATTATTTGTTTGTTTGTTCGCTCCTTGTGAACCATTCGAATCCCTCATATCCTGAGACTTTGTCCGATTGCGAAGGAGTTGGACTTCGACCTGAAGCGATGGAGGTCGAACTTGCTGCAGGATTCGACGTCCAGAATGAGGTGAAGGAGGTTGGGGTGATGGACGGTTGGAGAGTTGGAAGTTTGGGAAGGCGAAAGGTTGAGTTTGCAATGGATCCTTGTTTGGTCCTTGCATGAGGAATGCGACATTTTTTATGTTTCATAAAATTTTATATTTATTCCTGCAGCAGTTGGTCCTTCAAGTGGTTCTTCTTGTTCTCCTTCTTATTGTTGTTTTCTCCTTCTTATTGTTGTTTTTCTTCTTCTTATTGTAGTTTGGGTATTTATTGTATTTATTGTAATTGTTGTTGGTATTGTTTTTTTTTTCTGCAGTTTTGCTTTCATGTTGTTGTTTGATGGATTTTCTTGTTCACTTGCGGGTGGATAAATTTCATAGCAAGTTGTGTCCTTTTATTCACACACACACACACCCACCCACACACATTCATATATCCGTTGTCCTTTGCATCCATTGTTTTTACGTGACAAATAAATGGAAATCACTCTGAGGCAACACTTAAGATCGGAAAGGACAACGGACGAGGTCGAGCAAAAGGACATGAACTATGAATAGGAAAAGGACAATAAATAAAAAAATAAAAATAAGAATGACAAAAAAATTGTAAGAGAAATAAAGGATAATAAATAGGAAAATATAACCAAATAGATGCAAAAAGACAAAACAAAAGATATATAAAAAAATATTAGAAAAAACACAATAAATACTAGAAAAAGGACGATAACTGCGAGGAATATAAAGATATTGGACCAAAAAACAGAAAATAACTTCAGTTCAGGGAAGAAAATATATTGGGTTTAAGGAAAGAAAAATGAGTGGCAAAAAGAACTTCC
The DNA here is from genome assembly GCA_017309665.1 of Coelopa frigida. Taxonomy (NCBI): domain Eukaryota; kingdom Metazoa; phylum Arthropoda; class Insecta; order Diptera; family Coelopidae; genus Coelopa; species Coelopa frigida. The sequence continues at coordinate 8,950,765 of CM029565.1, forward strand.
AATTCAGTGGAAGAAGAAAAGGACATCGCATGGCAACGAACGAAGAAGGACAATTCATACAACTGTATGCATCGGTGCTTCTCTGTGGCCACATGCAAAATTATGCAGAACATTTGCTTGAAATCGTATGTGAAAATATTGATCGTTGCGAGGACGACACTTGTCAGAGAAACGCAGAGCGATTCATGTAGAACAGGAATCATCGATTGTTGTAGTTGCTGTTAGTTGGGAGGAGATAAAGTGAAGTGATGTAAGATGAAGAATTGAAAATTGTTGATTTCATGTCATTTTTGATCGAGATTTAAATTTAGAGGATTTTAAAGAGTTTCAATTCTTCAATGCAAATCGACATGGAAATAGAACCAATGAAAGGTAGATTTAAAATAAATAAAATTAAAATTAAATTAAATTACTTAAAGGAAAAAATTACTTCTGAGATTTCTTCAGAAATTGATTTTTACGAGTTCGAAGAATTTAAGAGTTTAGTTTTGAATTTTTTTTTATTCTTTTTTCCTTTATTTTAAAGTTGAGACATTTTTTTTGACATCTATTCTAATTTTTATTTAGTTTTAATTTATATATTTTTTTTAATTTTTCTCTTTTAATTTATATTCATTTATTTTTTTTATTATATTTTTATTCATTATTAATAAAATTCTAAAAATAAATTTTTTAAGAAACTTTAAATAATCTTTTATAAATAGAACCTTCAAATTCTAGAACCTTCTGCTCAGCCCACTGAACATTTTCTCTACATGAATTTGGACATTTGTCCTTACCACTTAATGTTGAAGACCTTTTGCCCTACTTCCTCTTTCACTTGTGCTCTCCTCTTCTCTCTTTTTGCATCCCTCTCTCTCCCTCTCTCTCTCTCTCTCTACTTTCTAACGTGCAAAAACTGCATGAAAGGACATGCATGCTGCGAATCCTGGAGAATAATGGCAGAAATAATCGTAGCGTTGTCGAGTTTCTGCTGCTGCTGCTGCGTTGTATTTAACGTAATGTTGACAACAAAGCGAAAGTTTTGAATGTCCTTTCATTTGTTTAAGTGTACAACGAACACACACGCACACAACTTTTCTCTCTCATGCCCTTTGCTGGTCGACAACCGACACCAGTCGCTAATGTTTGCCTCGCGACCTGATGCAACTGCAAATGTGTGTGTGTAGGTGTATATGTGTGTTTAGTTGAGTGTGTGTGTTAAGGTGAGTGTGTAAGTGCTCTACTATTTGCTCCCAGCCACTGTCCACATGGATTCGTGTGTGTGTGTGTGTTTGTGTCTCTCTCTCTCTCTCACTGTGTTAGTAGTTGAATTCGTTTTGTTATTCATGAAAATATTTTACTATTTTTCGTCGCTTTCACCGTTTCATCGTTTTCGGAACCCAAAGCTGGTCCTCTTTCACTCTCTATATATCGTTCTCACTCTTTCCTTTGAATCTTTCACTCTCTTTCTCTCTATCTATCTCTCTCTCTCCTTCCTCACTATTTCTATCTGTTATTTTAACCTCATGGAGTTTTCTCTCCTCACCTTGTGCTGAGCTCATTGTCGAATTCTGGCGCGGCTTTATTTTGTTTGTCTTCGGAATTTATGCGGGCGCTGATGCTGGTGGTAACGGTGGAAGGGGGGCGTGTAAAGGGGGCGTGGCAGCGGGAGTCATTGAGACTCATCATCGTCGTCATCGTCGTTGTCGTCATTATCGTTGTCGTAATTTTCGTTGTCGTCAGGAGTTCCATTGCCATATTTCATGTTGTCGTCGCCCTGGTCTTGTTTCAGTTATTGTTGTTGATCCTGTTGCAACTGTTGTTGTTGTTGTCTCTATTGTTGTTGTTGTTGATCCTGTTTCACTTGTTGTTGCTGGTCTTGTTTCAGTTGTTTTTGTAGGTCTTGTTACTGTTGTTATTTTGTTATTGTTTTTGTTGCTGTTGTTTCCCTTATTTTTGTTTTTCATATTTTTGTTACTCTTGTTAGTGTTATTTTTGTTGTTTTTGTCATTTGCATATCATTCTGTTGTGTGCTCCACAAATTATGCAGAAGTTGCAAAACAACAACCACAACAGCAAAAATAACCAGAACAACAAAAATAACCAGGACAAAGAAAAAATAAACACAACAAAAACAACTACGACAAGAATCATCAGAAAACCAACAATTTGCTGCAACTTTTCCACATTCACACTTTATTCCCCTGCATGAAACCATCAGTTAAAGAATTTATCGAAACATCTGAGGAGTGTCGACAACAAGGACGATGGAAGGATGAGGAAAGGATTCGGGAGTGGTCAGAAAGGATTCAGGTGGTTGAGCTGAGAGGAATTTGGTGAAAGTTTGAGTGTGCTCACGGTTTTGTTGCATGCATGGAAGCTTGTGGTCATTGAATTATCTCCTAAATAAACTCATAATTTAGTCATCGAGCCTTTGGCTTTTTGAGAATTTTGAAGTTTTCATCTTCTGATACGAATTTTTCGCCTCGATATCATATTTTCAATCAAGTAAATTTAAGATGTGAAGAATTAATTTATTATTGTATTATTATAAATACAATTCATATTTTTAGTTAAATTCTTGAAATGCTTTCAAATTCAATAAAAATTAAAACAAAACATATATAAATTTTTAAAAAAAGAAAATTGAAAAAAGGATTAAAAAATAAATAAATAAAAAAATTATTACAAAAAAATAAATGAAAATAATATATTCAATATATGAAAAAAACCATGTTTCCGTATATATTTTAACTTCATTAAAACAACATTATTTCAAAGAAAAATGTAAATAAATGATTTAAAAGAAATAATAAAAAAATTCGTTGAGGTTAATATATTTCTTCAAGTTGCATATCCAAAAGAATTTTCCATCTAATAAAATCAATATTCTATTCTGAATTCCCCAACTTTGTTCTCCTTTTATCTCCTTTTTCGCATTCTCCCACTCTCCACATGAAACTACTGATAACTCCACTCTACTCGTTATCCTCGCTCAGAGGCCTCCTCAGATTCGTCATCGTCTCTCACATCCATCCTCATTTATTCAGTGCCACTTGCCTATCCTTTCTCGTCCTTGTTGTCCTTGGAATTCGCTCAATCAATTCAATTTGTGATGAAGCCCGAAGGAGCAGACGATGGGAAGTAAAATGTAGAATAGGACTAAAATGGGAACGAGGACTAAAATAGGGACGAGGATGAAAATTGGGTAGAAAATGGCAACGACGATGGCGATGATGATGGTGAAGATGGTGATGATAATGATGATGATGTCAATGTCATTGTGTACGACGATGAAAACGATGATTTTGATGTCGACAATGACGATGATTTTGATGTCGACAATGACGATGATAACGATATTCAAATCAGCTTCGATAACAATAATGATGACGTCAACTACAATAATGATGACTTCGATAACGATCCGACCTCGTTGACTGCTACTTCTGCTGCCTCTGCCAATTAGCCGAGTAAATAGTTATTTCGCCTGTTAATTTCGGGACATTGACGAGTAATTAACGCTCGGCAACAGATAAATCACCAGCAACAGGCCGAGTCATCGTCATCGGCTCCCTCGGTGCCGAACATTCGTCCCGTTCTTCTCCGTCCTCGTCCTTCATTTGATATACTTCATGATCGTTTTTCATCCCTCGTCATCAGCATTAGTCGTCATCCTTCGTTCTTTGGTCGCTCACCAACTCGTCATCAACTCATAGACGAAGTTCGTCCTTCAGCTTCCTCGTCCTAAGGCCCCAAGGGCATGTAAAATGGAGGCAAAAAAGGAGTCAAAAAAGGGAGGTGAAGATAAAGAAAGATGAGAATGTGAATGGAAATAAGAGGAGCTGGATAGAAAAGGGGGGATGAGTAAAAGAGTGGGGGAGCATTTGGTGTAGAATATCCTGCGGCGTTACTCCTTCTCTAACTCCTCCTCCGCCTCTCTCACTTTTTCAACCTCCTTCTCTTGCTTCTTCTTCGACTCCTTGCCTCTCCCTTTCCTTCTCTCTCCCTCCTTCGCCCTCACCACTTTTTCTTTCAACTGCCTTTAGCTTGATTTTATTTACTCTTCATTTTCGTATCGACTTTTCAACACGTCCTTCAGGACCCTAGGCGCCAAAACCCAAAGGACTTTCTCCTCGTTGTCTCTTTCACACTCTCTCCCTCTGTTCCTTTCTCCCTCTTTTCCTCACTCTACTCACTCTTATTGACTTCCCTTCATCCCTTTTGTCCACTTTTTCTCTGATTCCTCTTTTTCTCGATTCTCTCGCTCTGTCATTTATCGAAGTCCTGCGACTCATCTGAGTTTTGTTGATCCTTTGGCATCATTTTCGTCGCTTTCTCCCATCTTCCTTCCCCTTCTCACATATCCTTCTTCCTTCCTTCTTCTTTTTTGTCCCGAATCAAAAGTCATGATGTTGTTGCTACAGCTGTATGGAGAGAAATCCCGAATAGAAAAGAAAAAATATCCTCCTGGTTGCTCCCGGGGAATTTTCACCGACCACGCCCCCTTCACCCTCCACCACTGACCATCATTTGGTTAGCGGTCGTCGCTTCTTCTGGAGCCGGACACATTTAACTGCTGCTTTGACTTTGATCGCTGCTTCCTTCCTTCCTTCCTTAACCTCCTTCTTTCCTTCTCTTCTCCCTTTCTTATCTTCTTCTTCCATGAAAGGGATTTTTATTATTTTTCTTGCTCTTGTTTTGCTTTCGGATATTTATCGTTGTTACTGGTGATGTTGTTGTTGCTGGTTTTATTGTTGTCATTGTTGTTCTTGTCCTTCTTCCTTTTTCTTGATATTTCACTTGTGGTTTTATATGCGGTTTTACTTATTGTTCCACTTGTTGTTGCTTTTGCTTATTTATCGGTATTGGTTTTGCTCCATAAATTTGTTTTTCAGACTTTCCATACTCTTTCGTTTATATTTCCTTTTATTATTTTTTTTTTTCTAATTTTCCCTTTCTTTCGCTTTTTTTATTATTTATATTATTTTTTTTCTCCTTATTTCTCTTATTTTCTCTTCCCATTTCCATTTCATCTCCTCGATTCCATCGCTTTCCATCGCTTTCAAAAGAACTCAATTTCATTGGGATTTTATTTGGCTTGCATTGGTTCTTCTCAGAAATTGTTGCCAACAATATCTTTTCTAATTCTATGTCTTCATCTTCGTCTTCGTTCTCGTTTTCCAAGAACATTTGCAATCGCATCGTTTCGTTGAAAGGACTGTAGATAATGGTGGGTGAGGGGAGAAAGAAAAATTGAAGAAGAAGGGTGTAAAATAGAAAGAAAGAGAGGAAAAATAAAGCTCTGCTATTCATCCGACACTTATAAATATAGTTCCGATCCTGTAGACAAGGCGGAAGCTTTCGAATGGCTCCGGGAACCTTCGACTCTCGGAATTTCCATTGGCCACCTCGGGTCTTTAAGAATGAACTTTAAGAATGATGGAAAAAATTAAAGGTGGTTAAAGAATTCTTTCTAATTTCTTCGGTACCCTACGTTGTCTTCATAATAATACGTGGTTTTCAAAAGACTTTTAGATCTTTAAAAAGATGTAAAAATCTTCAAAAACTCCATCATCTTCAAAACACTCCAGGATTTTCTGAATTTTTAAAAAAATACTTCTGGAACTTTATATTATTCCTGGACCTTCATATTCCCAGATCTTCAAAATATTTGTGGTCCTCAAACATTCTCAGAAAACTCTTCCAAAATACTGGCCCAAGAAACTCTCTGATTAACTAAAAACCCTCGCTTCAAATTCGATTCATTTCTTCTTCCGGTCCACATGATTCATTCCCCTTATGGTCCTTCTTCTATTTCTTCTCCTTTATCCTTTCTTCACTTCTTCTCCCATCTAAGGAACTTCGTATCGAGGTTTTTGCGGTTTCGAATCTTCGAAAAAAACTAGCGCCGGAAACTCGTTCAGACAGCGATTCGTTGTCGGCTCAGAGAAATCCACTTCCTGTCTCGTCTGTTCGTTCGTCCATTCGTCTCAACACTTTTTATGCGTCTGGAAGAGGGAGAGGAGTGAGGGAGAGGAGTGAGGGAGAGGAGTAGAAAGAGTGAGGGAGACAGATAGTCATCGTGGAAAACCCTCCTCGCCAGGGTCACCACCTCGTCTCATTGCCAACGACAGCCACTAATGAGGGAAATTGAGGATTTTTCACAACCGCAATAAATTCATGAATAGCATATCAAGAGAAGAAAAGAAGATACGAGTTCAAAGAAGTCAGAATTCGAAGGTCAAAATTTCAATGTCAAATTGTGTAAAGTGCCAAAAAGTGTTGGCAACACTGGACGCACCGCAAATTCAAACATCGTTCGACCGACCGCAAACTCGAGTCGGGGCGGACTTTCGAAAGGATTCGCAAAAAAAGGAAAGGGGTGAAAGCGAGGCGAAGAGAGAAAGAGAGAGGATGATGGTATTGCTGTGGTTGTTGTTTTTGTTGGGGTGGCAACCTCTCTCCCCCCCAACCTTAACGAGTGTGTTTTATTAATGCCTTGAATCGCTTCGCTTCGTTTCGCTTTTTCCCGCACTTGTTACAAATTTGCAAACTTAACCACAGAGCAAATATGTTTCGACCCAAACGATGACCCTTTGTTTCACAGAACCATTTCGTCTCTTTCACTCTTTCCTTTCTCTCATCTCTGTCTTTCTCTCTCACACATCACTTCACATTCGACTCTTCATCGACCTTCTTTATTTGGCTCTCTATTTGCTTGGGTTTTTCCAACTGACCCGTGGACGGCGATGAGTGTCGAGAGAGGGAGAAAGAGAGAGTCTATGAGTGAATAGAGTGAAGGACATGAAGAGTGAATAGAGTGAAGGAGAAGGAATGAAGTGAAGGAGACAGCGAGTGACTGGAGTGAAAGAAAAGGCCACATGGAGAACAAACATCGGTTTGCGTTTATTGTTTTTGCGGTTGTATCAGATGTTGAAACCTTCCGGTCGACTGGTGGAGAAAGAAAGAGTGGAGGACGAGAAGTTAGAAGAGAGGAAGAAAGAGAAGGAGGAGAAGAATGAAGAGGAGGAGGAGTAAAAAGAAAAGGAACTAAAGATTAGTTATTGGCTTGTGGCGAGGCGGCGGCAGCGACTGCGGTCTGAACGATGACGATGGAAAAATAAGAAAACTACTGAACTGGACCCTGGCATGAACTGATTAATAAAGCAAAGGGCAAGAGAAAGAAAAGACGGAGTTAGAAAGAGATCGAAAGTTGGGAAAGAGGATGAAGAGTAATGGAAAGGAGAAGAGTGAAGGACAAAGGAAGCATGGGAGAGGAGAACAACTGGAGTTAAAATGAAAGCGGATGATGAAGTGGAGAGACAAATGAGAATAGAAAAAATATACTCCAACTAACTTTCGATGGCTGAGGTTTCGCTCTTTAGTCGATGGTAAATTAGAGAACGGACGAATGAACAGAGGTAATGGAAGAGATGGAGGGAGATGGAGAGAGAGAGACAGAGGTAGAGATGGATGGAGGTAGAGATGGATGGAGGTAGAGATGGATGGAGATAGATAGAGAATCCCTTCATGACCTGTGGAATAGATGTATAGAAGTCTTCGTTGTTGTTGCTGTTTTAGTGTTCATGTTATTTTGAATATCCGTTTCGACCGAACTTTTGAACCTTTCGACTTCCTCTTCATCCATCGATGGCTGACTTCTCATTCTAACTCCTGATTTCGTACATATTCCCTTCTCTTCTCGAATTCCCCTTTGATGCTGCTCGTTCCCTTTTGTTTCTTTAATTTTTGGTTTATTTATTTTGGTTTAACAATTTTTGTTTCCATTTCCAACATTTTTTTTTTTATATTTTCAATTTTTTTTCTTTTACTACACTTTTTGTTTCCCTCCCAAACTCCCCTTATTCTCGAATCCTTTCGACTCTTCATGCTACAGTTTTTTGTTTCAGCAAAATTTTCACCACACTCTCGGTCCTCATGTTGAATTATTGCCGGGAATTATGAAAAATTTCTGTTTACATCCGCAAATTTCCACCATTCGTCCTTTACTATGACGGCATTCCGACCTTTTTCTCCTCGTCTCGCTTACTCATTTATACTCTCTCTTTATCCTTCTCAATCTTTTTCAACCGTTCGTGGTTCGCCGACTGTGGGCCCGTCGATTGCCGTCATTTGTGTGGAGAGAGATGAAGTGAAAGACTGAAGAGAAAAGAGTCTGGAGGAGAAAGAGAGGGAAGATGCTGAACCATTTGTTGGAGGCTTAGGAAGCCAGAGGGGTTGAGGTCAGCCGGTGGTGTTGATTTGCTGACTGATGTGGAAACTGAAGCATTATTTCATTAGAGTTGCTTATGAAGTGGAATCGAGGGAGGTGGAGAAGAAGTATGAAGAACGAAGTGGTGGAGAAAAGAATGAAGGGGAGAAGAGAAGAACGCGGTAGAGGGACGAAGAATGATGAGGAGGCAAAGGGATGAACGACGACAAAAGATTCACTTGATTAAATTCCAGCTGCCTGTTGGAACTCCTGTTTGTTGCTGGTGGTCAACGATGGAGGAGGGAGAAGAGAAAAGTCTCGATTTCGTACGCCTTTCAAATATAACTAAAAATGAGTTTGGAACTTGAGTCCAAGTGGGGGTCGAATTTGCGGTGGGACAGGTATTGATTTTATGAGTCGAAGGAATCCTCAAAAGTGAATCCTCAAAGGAGAAAAAGTGAGGGAAGGTTGAAACCATTGATAGTTTTTTTGGAGGATTCTTTTAGTCATTTAAAAGGTCTCTTTGATTCATTGAAGGGTTCTTCTGCAATCGACTCTACTGAAGGAGGTTTCTTTGTACTATTGTCCTTTTATACACGTATTTTTACATTTATTTCATCACTTAATTTTCTTCAATTTCTTCACCACTTTCTGTTCTTTGTTTCTCGCTCCCTCACCTTAGTTGATTCAGTTGACTTGTTTTGACTTTCAAACTTTCTATGATTCTCTTTCACTCTCTCCACTTCATCTCTCTGCCTCGTCTTCTCACTCCCTTCATCCTCTCTCTCACTTCATCCCCTCTTTTTGCAGTCAAAAAGTCTGACCTCCCGTTGTTCTTTCACTCAAACTCTCGCCTCACCTCGTTCGCCGTTCCTCCGTCTGTGTCTCTGCCTCTTCCCCTCTATGTCTCCGCCTCTCACCATCTCTATTTTCGCCTCACTCTTTCTCTGGCCGTCACTTTTCATTTTCGTTGCCTTTCTTCGTCTCGCTGGGGGGGCCCAAGCGCCATCTTCTCTCACTCTCCATGTTCCTCACGTCCACTATACCTTCCTTCCCTCCTTCACCCGCTCCTCCACCATCCTCTCCCTCCCCCTCTGGAGACGTCTGTCTGGCTCTGTAATTACAGTTCATGAACTTGAGACTTATCGCCCTGGCAATGGGAACAAACAAACTATCGTCGTCGCTCGTGGAACAATGAAAACAACAAGGATTCGTTTGACTCCTTCGTTCTTTCCAACTTCTTCCTTCCTTAGTCTCCACTTTTTCGTTCCTCAGTCTTCACTTTTTCCTTCCTCAGTCTCCACTTTTTCCTTCCTCAGTCTCCACTTTTGCCTTCCCCTTCATACTCCTTCCTTCCTTAACCTTCACCACCCACTCTTTGTTGTCTTTGTTTTCATCCTTCTTCTTCTTCGTTGTTGTCGTCGTCACCTTGGGGAGGTCTAAATTAATTAGTCTCCTAGGTAATAATGCCTTCACAGTCTCTCTCTCCCTCTTTCTTACACTCTCTCCCTACTCCCTCTTTCAATCCCGTTCTTATTCCTATTCACATTTCACTCTCTCCTGTCTTACTCTCCATCTCTTTCATTTACATTGAGCCAAGGGAATTCACTCTTACCAAAAGTCGTCTTAAAGAACTCTCGCTGTCGCTTGAGCCCTGCGACTCCCTCTCTCTGTCCCTCCGTCTCCCTTTCTCCCTCTTAATTTCCCTCTCCCTTTTTCTCTCTCATAAATACAACTTCTCTCTCTCTCCATCTTTTACCCAGACCTTGATTTAAATGTTGCTCTCATTGTTGTTGTTGTTTGCGTTAATGCCCTGAGGAGAAAAAAATATTTATATTGACAAAAATGTGTCCACGTGGAGAAAATCCCTCGACTTTTCTTCTTCTTCTTCTCTTGTTGTCCTCTTGGTTTTCATGGAAATAATTCCATGTTTATTTTGATCTCCTTTGAAAGCCTTTTGTTGGGGATTTGAGTCTTTTTCGCTCTTTCCATTCACCAATTAAATGTGCTTTTTCATTATATTTTTTGACAAAAACACTTCATATGATTTTTTTCTCTGAGAGATTTTTTGGCGTCTTATTAGATGAGTTAAAACTCATTATTATAAATTTAATAAAAAAATGCAGAATACATTTGGAAAATTTTACTAAATAAAATATTTTGAATTTACTTTAAAAAAAGTATAATTTTTGAAATTTAAAAAAATATATATACAAATTTTAATTTATATGCATTTGTAAAATTATTTACAAAATCCTTCGAAATTAAATGTTCTCATATTTTTACTATTTTAATTAATTGTTTGGACATAAAAACAAATTTATGGTATTTGTTTTTTTGTATACATTTTTTCAATATTTGTTTTTCGGAAATTTCCATATATCCAGAATAAATATTCATAAATTTCTTCTACTACTGTGAGTTCTAAATTTTGCTTTTCATTTCTGCATACGAAATTTTTTCTTTTCATTATATTTAATCGAATTGTCTTTTACTTTTTCTTCTTAAGGCTTGCTTTTATTTTGTTTTCGAGTATGAAAATATTTTGCGTCGAAAATTTATAATTTGTCTTCTTCTCACACACTTATTGTGCCCATTTCCCATTTCTTTCACTCTCTCTATCTTTTTATATTGAGGTTGTCCCTTTGTCTATTTCTGTTTTTTCTCCAACCCCCTCATCCACCCTCCGCTTTGACTTTCTAACGGTAGCTCATTAAACATGGCGCAGGCAGACATATTTAAAATGCCACCGACTTCCGGCGCGTTGCCATGTGAAGGCAACAACAACAACAATAACCACAACAACAATAACAACCACCAGCACATTTCGTCTCCCTCTCTCATGAACTTTTTCCCCCCAGGGAGCCATTCATATTCCCGCCGTCTGTCTTTTTCTCTGTCCGTCCGTCTGTCTTCTCTTTCTGTCTGTCTGTCTTTCTGTTTTCGTTCCTTCCGCTCATGCATGACTTCTGTGTATCGTGGTTGTTGTTGTTGTTTTTATTATTGTTGATATTATTTCATTGTTGCTTTTGTTATTGGATTTCTTCATTGTTGTATTTGTTGCAATTGTATTCTCCCAATTGTTGTTGTTGCTATTTTATTCTCAAATATTTGTTGTTGTTGCTGTATTCCTCAATTGTGGCTGTTTTTCGTTGTTGTTGTTGTTGCCATGTGCCTTCCTCACGTTTATGTCCTTTTAATATAACTCAGGGCGGAAGAAGAAGAAGCAAAGGCACAACCAGAAAAACAAGCAAACAAAGATGCAGCATATGATGAGAAAGAAGGAGAAGAACGATGAGAAGGGCGGGGAAGAAGGAGAAGGACTATGAAGAAGAAGAAGGACTATGAAGAAGATGAAGGACGATGGAGAAGAAAAGAGGCGATTAAGAAGGAAAAGAACGCGATGGCGATGGCAACGAAAAAATATGAAGAATGAAAAAAAGTGGAGGGAGCAGAAGAAGAAGAAGGAGCACAGTTCCATTTTATTTGTTTGCAAAATGTATTTCTTTATTTATTTGCGTTTGATGTGCGTTCAGTCGGCAGACAAAAAGCTAAATTTTCCATGAAATGCGCGGCAAACAAATTTTCCTTCTCCCTCTTTCTTCTCCAGTTGCTCCTTCTCTCTTCCTCCATCTCTTGCTCCCTCTCCATCATTCTTTCCCCCTCTTTCTTCCCTTTGTTATCGTGTTCGAGGTCTGCGGGCCGCCAAAAACTTGCGTTATTTTTATTATTTAATAAAATTCCTCCATTTGATTGTAACGAGTGGAGACGAAGGGGAGGCAGAGGAGTCGTGATGAAAGACCTTCGGGACCAAAGTCGAACCTTTCTGTAGTCGACATGAGTCTCCCCTCCTCTTTCCCTCACCCACAATCGTTCTCTTTCCCCTCTTTCACAATCTTTCTGTTCCCATCTCTGTCTCCGTTGTGATCTTCAATTCTTGTCTCATCAGACATACTTAAGGCATTTTTTAATACATAAACATATCGTGCGTGTTTTTTTACGAGACAGTCCCATGAATTTGAAGGACATCCAAGGATGAACCTGGGCCGAGCCACGCCTCCCCCCTTCGTCCTTGAGGGATTTATTACGACGGGACCTTTATCGAGGCATGACCATAGGGAACGTCTGACTGGGGAAAACCTTCGTCATTCGGCTTTGAATTCTTGAATTTGACGAACATCCCGAAAGTGATTTATGCTCAGGACTTCGCATAAACTGACAAAGGACGATGCTCCCCCCAGGATTCCAGTCGGAGTTTTCCTCTTTCATGGAAAATATTACAGAATGCTCCATGTCACAATATTTAAGTCTTTTCGGGGGTTGAGATGAGAGTTTTAAATATCCTCGAATCGTCCCTAATGGTCTCGGTAGTATTATCTCTGAGGATTTATGATTTATTTCTTTCATGGTCATGTTGAGCCTTGGCTTGAAGCCTTGGAGTTCAACAGTATTTCGGGTCTTATTAAGTGGTTTGATCTCTTGGCATCGTTGATTCTCTGAATTAGTGTTTCTTCTCAATTTCTATTTCTCAATTTTAATTTTAATTTATATTCTTCTCAATTTCTGGTTCTTTTCAATTGCCATTTCCACTGAATTTTTATATCGTAAAATATTTATACTATATAAAATAAAATACTTTTTATTGATTTCTGAAATTGAAATTTTTCAGAAAAATGTTTACTAAATTATTGTAAATTTTCAATATTCTTCTAAATTAAATATTTTTACGAATATAATAGTTTTTTTTTAAATTTTAATTTTTATTAATATTTATGAATTTTAATAATTTTTGGAAATTTTTCAAAATTTTCATATTTTTTGGAATTATATATTTTTTTTTTAATTTTAAAATTTTTTAAATTTTCACAATTTTTGTAAATTTTTCAAAATTTTAAAAAATTTTCGTATTTATTGTAAATTTTTTCTAAATTTAATAAATTTTCATAATTCTTGTAAAATTTTATAAATTTTCATAATTTTCAGAAATTTTCAAAAATGTTATTATTTTTTGTAAATTTTGAATTTTTTATTCATTTTTATTATTTAGAAAACTTTCTAAATTTTTTTAATTTTCGACACTTAATTATTTGATTGGCCTCCTATCCATTTAGTATCAGTTGCACTTTCTTCTTTTTGAATTTTTCCTTCCACTTTCATTCACCTTTCATCCCCCCTTTCACCGCCTTTTGTCTTTCTTATTATATCCTGTATTCCTCTTCACACCATTTTGTTCCTCTATTCAAATCAGTTTATTTTGCTATTGTTTTTTTCTCTGCATCTTTCTCTATCCCTTTATATTGTTCATGCTTTATTATTCTTCCCTTCCTTCTTACCACTTCATATCCTTTTACATTCCTCCCCAAACTTCTTCTCACACTTTTCTCTCCATCTTATGTCTTTCGTCTTTTAATTCGCTTTGTTTCCCTCCTCAATACTTCTTTGTCTCGCCTTCCGCTTCACATTTTTCTGCTTCACCCTTTTCTTGTTTCACACCACAATTTCATTGTTTTCTAACTCAGCATTTCGTTCTCTCACTCTTTTACTTTCCCACCCCTTATCTCTAACCTTTTCCTCTCACTCACCTTTCTCTCTCCTTCACCATCCCTTATTCTTATCCTTCTTCTGTTCCTTTTCCCCCATTTCGCCTTAGCTCTCGTTCCGTAACAAGGCGACCCCCCAAAATGGCACTCGAAAATATCCTCCTCGCACACACACATTATTATTACCGCTGGCATTAATGCTCCCCAATGGCAACACCCCGCAATCCGACACCTCTCCTCCACGAACACACGAACACAGCCACACAAAAACATTCACACAGACACACACGAACCCATAGTCATTCCCACACTAGCACACATATAATTCACACCATTAAATTGAAGCCTCAAATGCGTTCGTTCGGTCGCCGTTGCCGTCGACGAAATTGCACGAATATGTTAAGTGGCAACGCCGAGCAGGGACACGCCAACTGCACACGAACACACAAACGTATTTGCTAACTCACCCACACATGCTCACACTGCCGTCAGACACTCACACAGGCAGACAGGCAGACGGACGGACGGACGGACAGACATCGTCAATGTGAACTCACCTTTCGGCTTATCAACTGCTGGCGTTCAACCCCGGGGCCGAACTGAACCGAACCGACCCGAGTCGAGGCGACACGACGTGAGCTCGACGAGTTGTCGACGGTCGCCTTTGCCCAAGGGGGGGGCGTGGTGGGGGGGCGATGAGGGAAAGAGAGGGAACGATGGTGGTTTTGGTAGACGTCGGCACGTCAGCGTTTTCGGGCCCGTCGGCCACTTAGCGCTCTGGCTCCTGCCCCCCGGAGAGGTGGAGCGTGGAGTCGTAGCGGTGGAGCCTCGGGGAGTTTGAGGGGGAGGCTTCGAAAAACCAAAGCCAACAAAACCGAAATAACAAGAACAAACAAAAACAAGAGAAACAAAATAACAAGAACAACCAAAATCAAGCAAACAACAAAATCGACCAAAAGCAACAAAAGCAAGAAAAACCAAAATCAACACCAACAACATTGAAAATGTCAGCCGAACCCGAAACGAAATCAGTTTCCACGCGAGCGCTCCTCACTCACCAAACCGCGCGTGAGCCTCAAATGTACATATGTATGTATAATATGTATGCTAAAAATGTGATATTTTTAAGCGCCTCAAAGTATGCATCGGTAAATTTTTCCAACGCTTCAGTTTCCACTTCAATTTCCTTCAATAATTTCCAGACAAAGAAATATCGATCGATGGCGCCTCCTGCGACCTCCGAATCGGTGACCCACAATTAGTCGGGAGTCTTCTCTTTTTTTCATCGGCGCTTTTTTGTCTCTTTTTGAACCTCATTTATCCTCTTCTCATCTCTCTTTTCTCTCCTCCCTCACACCACCCTCAGTCGTATCACATATCTTTCAGTTCCTATCGAGGTTCCCGTCTCTTCCTCTTCCCGATTCTTGGCTCCCATCTCGAGCCCAGCTGCAAATCATGCTTCCATAATTGCAAAATGAGTCGGAAGATGCCGCCATCGTGGTCTCTGCTTGAGTTTGGCCCCGAATTTTCCTCACTTACTTCAAAGCCTCGACTCGGAGTAGGTGGTGGTGAAAGAGGCAGCCACGCCCACTACGCCCTCAAAAGTCTCGTTGCAACTTTGCCGAAACTGGTTCGAAAACTGAAAACTAGTGGAAAGTTCGTCTTTTGTCCTACGGGCGGAGTGGAAGAGAAAGAGGATGACGATAACAAGGAGAACAAGGAGTGGTTTTAGAAGGGGGGAAGTTGGGTGAGGGGTGTGATGTTTGGTGTGAGGTATGATGAGGCGAGCTCGAGGTGGCTTAATGCAACTTCACCTATTTAACTGCTTCACTTGGTCTATATTTTCGCCACGTAATGTTGGCTTCTAAACGTTCCATTACGTTCGGCCCCCGTTCAACAAATGCACCCTTGTTCACCCCTTTTACCTCAACCTCCTTCGTCATTCACGAAACTCCCTCAACTCCCTTTTTCCACCACTTCTCCCTCATTGTTCACGTTTCGTTTGTAGCCTTTGATCGGTCGGTGATAACTTTCGACGCAGTTTTCATAGAACTTGTTCGAACTTCTGGGTTTGATGACCAGACAGAGAGACAGACATAACGACAGACAGACGATATCGATTGGCATGAGGTCATGTAGTGAAAGAGATGGGAAAGAGATGAAAGAGATGGGTTGAGGTCGTAGTGTAGGAAGAAGAGAATTTGAGTAGAAGGGTGAAAACTCTTGGTAAGGGTTGTTGGAGTTTTGGACTTCATGTGGGAGTAGTTAACGTAAATTGTTATATTGATCTGATTTTAAATGTAAAATTCTTCAAAAAGAGGTGGATTTACTAAAAGCATTCAGATTGTGGAATTTTCTTGATAGCCTCACAATCATTTATTATAAATTTAATTGCTAAAATAATTTATTCATTACTTTTTCCTTTACACAAAGTCGGTAAAAGTGGCTTCATCGTAAAACTAGGAACTTTTTTCATAGAAAACATCGTTACATATTCCCATATTTTACATAATTATTATACTATTCATTTTTAAATTGTAGAATTTAATTTAATTATTTAATTTATTTTTTGAATTATTTATATTAATTTTTTAATTTATTTTAACTATTTCTACTAATTATTTTACTTTATCGTTAAGGATTTTCCCTGAAACCATGGAAAATTCTCCATTTCTGCTATACCCACAGCTCCCCATGATACTTAATTTCATTGAGCATAAAATGGAGAATACAAGATCATATATTGCAGACTTGTCCATTACCGACCTCAGGATTCTCTTTTCTTTCTCATCCCTCTTACCCTTTTCACTCTTCTCCATTGATTCTCATACCCTCACCATCTTCATCTCCTCCACCTCAATTTCTCCACCTCAACGGGCCTACCGTTTATATTCTTAACTCTAAAATAAATTTCAACCGCAGCCACAGCGCTCGCTCCGCTTTTAATCCTGCCACAGGATCGTCCGCTAACCAAGGTTCGACCGCGAGTTCCCTCAAACCACGGTTCTTCTCCTCCAAACCACGGCCTTCGTCCTCCTCCCCAATCCTCAGCCCACACTTCACCACTTCATCTTCGCCAACGACGTCTCGTCCTCGACTCCCGTGAGCACTGAGAAAACATCGGTTTCGTTGGCATTTTGTAAACGCATTTGACCGGAAATGCTATTGACTGGGTTAAGTGCAGCGTTGCCAGAGGGGAGTTGGAGAGAGGAAGATACGGAGAGAGAGAGAGAGAAGGAACGAACGAGAGAGATGTGGAACTAAATGGAGAGCGAGGTCGATGGAGAATCGTTGTGAAAGAAGCACGTCGTTGCCGCAAACCACAGGTAGAAGTGCAGCAGAACGATCTCCGTCCTCCGCCCTCTGCCACGCCCTCCTCCCGCCAGTCGGTGGCCACCGGGTCGAATTGGGTTGGCAACAATTGGCTGTTTGCAGAAATGATTCTGCCTGGCCCTGGGTCGTGGGCGATGGTAAAAATGGTGAGTGGTGGAAAATGCGAAAATTTCATTTGGCAAATTTCACTAAACTCCTTCACTTGAGTTCATGATGTTGTTGTCATTCTAGTAGTTGTTGTTGTCATTCTAGTACTTACTTCTAGTGTTGTTGGGAAAAGTGAGAGTTAATACCATTGGATTTCTTCGAAAAATCCTCGTCATCGTTGTTGTTTTTGTTGTTGTTCTCACCACTAACCACTACCAAGAATGAAATGCATTAAATCTTTAATGTGGCTCAAAGTGTTTTTTCCTCCCGAACTCACTTCCTGTTAGTGAGTTGTAGTTTTTGTTGAAATTCTTGTTGTTGTTGTTATTGAGTTGGCATTAGTGTGGTCGGTGAGTGAATGAGTGAGTTCTTGTCGGAATTTGAATAGATATTGGCTCATTTATCCTTCCATCCGTTCGGTCGGTGGAGACTCTTGCCGTTGGTTTTCGAAACTCAGGAAGCTCTCGAAACGATATCCTTGATCAAAAGCACTTTCATTTAAGTGCCTACTTTTGTGTGAAGATTTTAAAACATCGTGGCCGCAATTGAAATTGCCATTTCAATCTAGTTTCCAGCTATCTCTTTCATTCTCTATGTCTTTCTTTCTCTCTTTGTCCATTCAGGTTTCTCTCTTTGCCTGGTTGAGTCCTGGGGAATACTTTTGGTTGCTTCCGAAATGATTTTAATTAAAATGAGAAACCTTGTCTTTCACTCACTTCTCATCGTCGTCATCATCACAAACTTCATTATTATCACCATCTTCATCATCGTGTTCCTTTTCGTATTCTTCAACTTCAGTCACATCCTTTTTATTCGTCATCATCGTCGTTGCCTCTTGGTATTTATTTAAATGCACATGCAATGAGGGAAAAATGAGACAGGGAAAAAAGAGACAGAGAGAGAGAGAGAGACGGCAAGAGAGTCCTCTGTGAACACCTTCTAGGCTCGCTTTTAATTAGTCCTGTCGCCACATCCTTCAGTTGCCTCCTTCTGTCTCTCTTTCCATTTCTGACTCGCTCCCTCTCTACCTCTCACTCTCTCTCTCTACCTCTCACTCTCTCTCTCTCTCTCTCTCTCTATCTTCGTCTTTCCATCTCTCTCCCTCCCCTGTCTCACTTACTCTTTCCTCACCCCTTTCTATTCATCAAATTAGAAAATAAACATAGAATGAAATGTAAATGCTACACATACATATGTAATTCCCTCCTCACACACACACACACACACACGCACATGAGAAACATTTGCAAATGCGGTCGGATTTCAGTTTCTGGTAATTTCTTCTTCTTTCCCAATTTTCCTCTTGGTCCTTTTCACTCTTTCCTCCTCCTCCTTCTCCTGTGATTTTTTTGTTTGCGACTCTCCAAAAGAGCTGAAGTTATAATTTTGTCAAGCTTAATTAAAGAGAATTCGTTATGTTTTCCCATGGGACTGAGGGGGCGGTGAGCGGTAAGGGGGCGTGGCTCTTCATAGGGGTCGTTGTAACTGTAACTACATATGCAGGACTTCAATTTACAAACCGGGGGGCGACGAGAATCGAGGTAAGTCCAAAAAAGAGGATGTGGTTGAAATCGAGAGAGAAACATGAAACATGAGCTTTTCATCATTTGCAAATTTAGGCGAGTTCTCGTTTTTTTGCGAATCCTCTTGCGGGAAACAAAAAGGAAGCGAAAGAGTTATGGAGTTTTTGTATAAAGCAAATGTTTGTGGGGGAAAATATGTAAAAAAAAAGAAGCAGAAAATTGACAAAAGTTCTGATGAAAGAAGAAAATGTAGAAAATGTGTTCTCGGGTTGATGAACCTAATAAAAGAACATTGAAGGGTTGGAAAGTTTTTAAATAATTTTTTATTTCGTTATTTACTAACCGGAGTGAAGTGATTAATGTCATTCATCATTAATGAGTGAACAAAATTTAAAATTTGTAAAATGGACCTTTTACAAATAATTTAGGCTTGTATAGAATTCATTAGAAATTTATATTTGAATTAATTTTAATGCGATTAACAGACTAATTTTCACTATCGACTAATTGACTACTATCGATTAATTTTTCACAATCGTTTAATTTTTACTATCGGTTACTTTATACTATCCACTACTTTATTCAACACTTTGACAAAGGCAATTGTTGAACATCTGTTGGTGCCAGGACAAGTGTCGAACTTTCAAGAAACTCTCGACAATAACACGTAAACTGAGATAGAGTGGTGATTGAGAAAAAGAGACAGACAGATCCTGAGACACGACCGAACACAAATACATGCTTGAAGTTAAGGTTTCGGTATTTGTTGCCTCGGTGTGCGTTTCTACTTGGTGATGTTAACGTAGGAGTTTCAGCTATTGTTGTAGTGGTAGTTGTTGTTGTAATTGTAGTTGTTAGTGCAGTTGTTTTTAGTTAGTAGTTATTCTTGTCATAGTTGTTGTAGTAGTTATTGTTCCTGTCATAATTCTGTCTCCTCATAATCATAACATTTACCGTTAATTGCAGTTGCTCTTTCCTGTCTGTGTATATGTGTCTTATGAATCTGTTGCTAGTTGTTGTTATAATTGCTGCTCCCATTTGGTGTTCCTGGTTGTTGTTGTTGATAATTATAGTTGTTGGTTGTTCTTATTGTTAGTTGTTCTTGTTTTTCGTTGTAGTTCTTGTTTTTAAGAGTTGTTCTTCTTGTTATTGCTATTATTGTTGTTATTGTTGGAGGTTCTTATTGTTGCTAGTTATTGTTGTTAGTTATTCTTGTTGATGTTGTTTCTCCTCCCACTCATCTCTCACATATGAAGTGTAGGCGAAAGCACTAAAGTTCATTTCCGTAATTTCACTTTCGTCTCCTGTCGTATCCTTCGTTGCTTTCATCGTCGTCGTGGGTGTTGGTTTTATTGTTGTTGTTGTCGTCATTGTTTTTTGTTTTTGTTGTTTTTGTGTTTTTTTTGCTATCATTATTGTTGTGTTCTCCTCCACCTTTTCCTTCTGGAACCCATCCTCAGAGACGTCATCTAATAAAGTGTCTGTTAATTGTTGCAGTCACAACAAGAAAAAGTAAAAAAAGAACAACCAAAAAGTAAGAACAACAACAACTAAGGGTAATACCAACAAATGACAATAACAACAAAAGGTAATAACAACAAAAGACAATAACAACAAAAGTCGCCACACAACAAAAAATAATTATAATAAGAACACAAATACCAAAGCAACAACAATTAGAGACAACAACAACAATTAGAGACAACAACAACAATTAGAGACAATAACAACAATTAGAGACAACAACAACAATTACAGAGAATAACAAGAACAACAATTACAGACAATAACAAGAACAACAATTACAGACAGCAACAAGGACAATAAAAACAATTCATTTAATGAGCAAAGTTCGTGTGAGTTCGAGTGAGAGCTCGAAGTGGGTGGTGGTGGTTGGTTGATGGTGTCCTTGGGGACGTGCGGAAGGGAGAGAGAAAGGAAAAGAGAGAGTGTGAGAGTGAAAGAGTGTGAGAAAAGTGAAAGTGGTTGGGAGACGAGGAATGTGAATCGAAATGTGAAATTAAAGGATCGAAATCTCTCGATGAGATATTGATGGAGATCTCTTCAATAAATTTAGTTGAAATCATCCTTCTTGTTTTCGTTCAGGTTTAGGATCCAGAGCTAGTTTCTTATGTCAAGTTCTTGGCTCAGGTTCCTGAGACAGGTTTCGAGATCCTGGTTTATGACTGGACCTGGATCGACTGCTTTAAGTGCCTGAAGGAGTCGCATCTGGGTTTGAGGCGGTTTTGTGTTTGAAGTTGTGATGGTCATGACTGCTGAAGAAATCATTATTTTTGTTGTTGCTTTCATCGTAAAAGTTTGTTGTTATTTTCGTCATGCCGTTGTTGTTATTGTCGTCAATATTTTAGTTGTTGTGGGCTTTATTATTGTCATTGTTATTTTTCTCATTATTGTTGTTATTTTTCTCAGTTTTGCTGTCGTTGTTTTCCATCATTATTTTTGTTATTATTGTTGTTATTTCCCTCAGTATTGTTGTTATTTCCCTCAGTATTATTGTTCTTGTTTTCCTCACTATTATTGTTGTTCTTGTTTTCCTCATTAGTGTTGTTGTTATTTTCATCATTATTATTCTTGTTGTTGTTGTTGTATTTAAATGCACCAATCTCTCCGTCCAACCTCCAACCTCCCGCAGTAATGGATCCAACATAAAACGGTTTTATGGCAATTATAACAGCACACGTCGTTCACCCAGCTGCAGCTGCGATGAATTCAACCTGTTTCCCTCTCTGTCTTTCTCTCCCTCTTTCTCTCTCTCACTCTCTCTTACATCCCATTAACCCCCCTCGACCACCACCAACTGCCCCCCCCTCCTTGTCGTTACTCGGATTTATTTGGAGGTCGTTTTGGAAATTTTACGATTTATCAAATGAGATGCACGCGAATCGCAATTAAATGCGCCTCCCATGGGGGATGACATGGAATGTTTGACCAGGAGGGGTTCCAGAGAGGAGGCGTGGTAGCGTGGGGTAGCTTTTGGGGGATGAGAACGACGGCTGCTTGTTTAATTGCTTCCAGTTGTCCTAGTAAAGCCACTGAGCGAAACTGGCAGCTGTCCTTTAGAGACTTTTAATCGTTTTCGAAGGAAGATTCAAATCATAAATGAAGTGTAACTTAAAATTCTCAAAGTCTTATCAATAAGAACTAATTTCACCTGGACGTTAAATTTTTTAATTTAATATTTTTCCTCGAAGAAAGAAAGTAACAAAATTTAATCTAGTATCTTAACAATTTTAGTGATTTCTAATTTTGTACATTCATGCGTTTAATTTAATTTTTATAGTAATTATTTTAATTTGAAAATAATTTTTAAAAAAATATTATATATATTTTTCATAAATTTTTAAATGTATACTTTTTTCAATATTCTTAAGAAATGTATAAATTTCTATTTTAAAAATATTATCAAGAATTATTGAAATTAGTATCCATTCGTGCATTCCCACTCCCAAAAAACCAACAAAGTCGAAGTAATTTTCTCTCCATGTAGAACTTGGGCGCTCACCGTCAACGTCCGCATCTCGCTGGCAGACGCTTTTCATTCTGTCCAAACCTGGCCCATGCCCAAGACCACTCGTCCACTCATCCAGCTACCCATCCATCCATCCATCCATCCATTCATTCATTCATCCGTCTATCCATCCATCCTTTCATCCATCTATCTCTTCATCCATCCATTCGTTTGTTTGTTTGTTAGTCCTTTCGTTCAGCCTGTCTCCATCTCCATCTGTTTGTCTGTGTCTCATTCTCTCTGTCTGTCTGTCTGTCTGTCTGTCTGTCTGTCCATCCATCCGTCTGGTCTTCTCTCGTGTGTGTCATTAAATGCAGCCGCAGCTCTCCTGTTGTGGAAACGGCAACTTAAAATCCGCAATTGTTCCGGCATTTCCGGTCGGCGCATAATTAACGTGGCCTCCACCATACTTGGGTTCACTCTTTCCTCTTTTGGTACCCATTTTCCTCTTCAGTCTCTCTTTCTCTGCCCACTTCTTTCCCTCCTTGATCCTTCTGTGTAAAGGTAGCTCATGTGGTTGGTCGTTATTGAGGCCTGAGGAATGAAAACTGACGACCGATGTCTGGTGGAAGAGACTGAAAAAAGCCACCAACGAGCAAGAAACGGCACTCTTCGTATGAAGAGGTCCTTGTGTTGGTTAAATTGCTCGCTAAGTGAGGACCCGGTGGCGGGATCCCGAATTATGGACTTCAGCCCTCACTTCTCATGACTCCAGCTCGGTTCACAGGACTCCAACCGTCCCTCTTCAGGACTCTAGACCTCTCTTCAGTTGACTCCAGCTCTCTCGTCATACGTCCTCCCCATCTGCAGGTCTTCCACATTTCATTTCATTTCATTTCACTTCACTCCAGTCCTTTCCACTTGATCGTCCTGCAGTTTCATCGTCGTCGTCATCCTCTTGATTCTTTCGCCTCGTCCTGGTCTCGGATCAGGGACGATTCGGGTTGGGTGAGGGATATGTATTCGTAATTATTTTCAGTAGGGTATTGTTGTTGCTGATAGGATAATGTTGTTGTTATTATTGTTTTTGTTGTTATTGTTGTTATTACTGTTGGTGTTGTTTATATTTAATTGTTTTTATTTTCGTTGTTGATATTAATTTTTATTCTTGTTATTTCTGTTGATGTTTTTGTTTCTGTTCTTGTTGTTTAAATGTTTATTCTTGTTGTTATTATTTTTGTTGTTGTTCTTTTAATTTTTTGTTCTTGTTGTTATTATTTTTGTTGTTGTTCTTATTATTGTTGTTGTTTTTATTATTGTTGTTGTAGTTGTTGCAGTTATTGTGTCTTCTGCTGCTCTGTTTGTTTTCGCAAAAGTTTTTAATCTCAAGTACCTTTCCTCACATACACTCAAACACATACACATACAATGTCTCCCAACACACACACACACACCATCTCTCCAACACATTCTCTATCTCCATTCCTCCACTTCTCTATCTCTCTCTCTCATACCGAGCTGGACGTGTTGATGTATCCACCGTTCCCCGAATCCTCTTTTTCCTCCTCCACAGACTCTTATGGAAAACGATGTCTAGCCGAAAACAGCAATAACAACAAAAATTATAGCAATAACAAAAACAATTACAGCAACAACAACAAAAATTACAATAACAAACACTAAGTACCCCTCGGTGACTCAGGTGGCTCCACTCGAATTTCACCAACACTTTTACGACTTTTTTAAACGTCGTCGGTGCAGTTTTAAAAACTTTTCATTTGAGTTTCGCTTTTACCCTCACTCCCTTCAACCCCTTAAAGGGTCCTTGGGAAGGGGGTGGAGAAGGTGAAAGAGAGGGAGGAAAAGAAAAAGGAGAGAGGAAGAAGTCTGAGAAGGACAGCAATAATTTGAAGCTCCTCTCGGAGTGCTTCGCCGACGTTATTTATTTATCAGCGATGCATTTTTGTGGCATCCGTCTAGACGGAGTCTGAATAATTGCGTCCTGGCCACGTCCAACTCCTTCATCTCTTCTTCCTTCCTTCCTTCCTCATCCTCTACCCTCGACAAGTCTGGCAACAACATATCTGACAACAATGTCTGGCAACTCCTCGTAGACTAATTAAGCGTAGGAACCTTTTTCCGAAATGCGAAAACTTTTCTCACTCGCCATAAGTTAGAAAAGAAGAATGTGAGAATGTCACGGAGTGAGAGAGAATACAGAAATTTATTAATTTTAATTTTAATTTTTGAGATTATTTCTGAAATTAATGGACTTGATTTATTCTGGTAATAATTGAATATTTTTTTATTCATGCTTTTTCTACTTAATTATTTTTGTAAAGATTTTCTTTTTAGAATATAGATCAAGACTTTTCCTTATTTTACATTACATTTTACATATTTTATTTTATTTTTATTTGTTTTTAATTTGTTTTAATTTATCGTTTCCTCTTTGTATTTATCATAATCTATTTGAAATTATTTTCCTCTTTTTCTATTTTTATTTTTAATTTAATTGAATTCCGTTATATTTTATTCATTTCACTATTCATGAAGTTAAGGATTGAAGGATATAGTTTTAAATAAAAATATTAATTTAATTATTTTTTTTATTTATTTTATTGTGAGAATAATTCTAATATTTTTTAATATTGTTATTTTAATAAAATTGCAATTTTTTTATTATTTTTTTATATTTATTTTAAAATAATTTAAATATATATTTTGGTTTTTTATTTTGGAGTTAATATTTTTTTCAAGACAATACATATTTTCCATACTCTTCCCAAATCCTTCTCATTCTACTCACATGTTCTCAATTTTGTGATTGTTTTTGTTTCTCCAAAATCCATTACTTTCCTCCTACAAATTCTGCCTTCTCTGCATATATTTATTTTTTTTTTTTTCTTATTTTTCTCTCCCTCTCCAAACACTCTCTTGACAGGAATTATTTATTTCCTTCCCCTGCCGCTTTTAAACACTCGACTTAATCCTTGGATTGCGAATGCCACGTACACAATTTCAGCCACCATCGAACAACATCAACATCATCCCCCTTTCACTTAGTGTTCAACAATATTGTACGCTTTCTGTCTTTCTCTCTCTCTCTATATAAATATCTCTCACTTTCTCTCGCACTCTTTTCCTCCCCCCATTTGCAAACACATCCTTTCTGTCGATTGATTTTCTTCCCGAAACGCCGTCATTTCCGCTCCATTGGCGCCCATCAAACACACACACAAGTTCACACACAAATACAGAAGTTTCGGGCTCGTTCAACGTGACGGCCTCAAGCAGCAGCTCACGAAGCCTTCCGATTCTCCTCCCTTCCCCTTTCATCGTTGTTGGACTTCCTTTGAACCTCTGGTTCTTTCTGTTGGTGGATTTAATTACTAGCAAAACATTAAACGCTTCATTTCCGCTCATTTTCGCGTGGGCAACAACAAAACAAATATCATGGAAACATCAATTATAACAACAAGAAGAAGAACAACAACAACAACAAAAAACGATACCAACAACCAAAATCATAACAACAACAATGACCATAACAACAAAAACGATAGTCGAAAAATCGAGTTAGCAGAAATTGAAGCCAACTACTGAAGAAGCCAACAACAAGTGAAATAACAACAATAACATAAAGCACAAAAACAACAGTAGTAATTGAAATGACAACAACAACAACAAAAGTACCTGAAATGACAACAACAATAGTACCTGAAATGGAACAACAACAACATTAACTTCAAAAACACGAATAACAAACAGACAGATCCATCAAATTTCGATGGAATTTCATCGACGATTGTCGGAAGCAAAGGAAAGAGGATAGGAGGGCGAAACTGGAAGGAGTGAAGAGGAAATAGAGGAGGATGAACAGAAGTAGATGAGGAAGAAAATAAATGGATTATTATGGATAATAAATGACTTATTAAAAAAGAGAAAGCAAGGAAATTAATCTAAATGAGGAAATATTTACAACAGGAGAAAACATCAATAAGAGAAAATAACAATTTCGAACTATAGAAAGGCAGCAACGAAGGGAAATACCAACAACAATAGAGGTGATAACAATAACATAGAGGAGAACAAAAATATCGGTGATAACAATAATGAGAATAACAAAAAGGGACAAAAGGACAACAATAAAAATAACAGCAACAGTAACGACAGTTACAGTAATCTAAACAACAACAACAATAATAATGTCTACAACAACACAAAAATATCGACAACGATGACGATGATAATTGATAATTGGAAAATCATAGCAACAATAATATCGATAATAACAATAAAAATACGAGCAATGACTAATGCTGAAATAATAAGGAGAACAAGGATAAAAATAACAATTACAACAACCACAATGACGAAAATAATAACAACAACAAAAAATGGAAATCAAATTGAAATTCTAAATAATTGAAAGTAAATATATTTTGGTTGATATGAAATATAGTTGTTGTTATTCTTGTTGTTGAAGCTGTTTTTGTTATTATTGTTCTTGTTATTGAAGCTGTTTTTCTGCTGTTGTTCTTGTTGTATCAATTGTCATCATTGTTGCTATATTTTTGTTATTGCTATCTTTTTTCTTGTTGTTTTTTTTTTGTTGTTATCGGAGGTGAATGGCTTGCGTGTATGGATTCGTCGGCTTCCTGGGAAATTCGCGCTCCATAAAATCGCCTAACGAGACACATCCTGCGTAAGGACGACGACGAGCGCAAAGAGTGGCGAGGATAACGATAAGAGAGGGAGAGAAGGAGATACAGAGAAGGAGTGTGAGAGAGACCGAATGAGAGAGAGAGGGAGAAAGAGAGAGAGACACAGAAAGACAGAGGGAGAGACAAACAGAGAGTCAGAACGAGAGTGATGAAAGGGCAGAAAGATAGCTGGAAGGCTTTTTAAGCTGTTGCGGAAAAGTTATATTTGTGCTCATTATTGTTGTTTTTGTTGTTGTTGATGTAACAACAATGAGTGAAAATAACAACAAAAAGAACCCCAACAAGTCCTTCCAAGGTTACCACGCACGAAACCCTCGCCATGAGTTGCGAAAGTGGATTCTGTCATCGCTTGACAGCCTTTTAGCTCGTAAACCTGAGGAGAAACCCATCTCCACCTCTTCTTCCCACTCTCTTCTTCCTTTTCTCCTCTTTCTCCACTCCACTTCTCCCTCTCATCTTCTATCTTTCTACCTCTTCCTTCACTCCTCTTCTGTCTCCATCATCGCGCCTCTGCCGACAATTGAATTCCACCAAAGGATGTGCGTCCTTGAAGGACTTCTCGCAATCGAGTGCGATGAGAACTCAAACGACCGAAGCTCCTTCATTTCATTGCTTCCTCTATCGGTCTCTCTTGGTAGCTGTCTTTCTCTTTCTCTCTATCTGCTCCTTTTTCTCTCTTCTCTCCATTAGTATTCTCGACTCCTTGAGTAATTTCAACTCTAACGCAATTTCCGCGAGTCGCCATGACAGCCTTTGAACCGAGGCTTCCTTCGTCGACCACCTAAGGAGGCGTGGCTCAGGGGGGGCGGTCGGGATGAGGTGGGCAGATGAGGTTCCTTCCTAAGGATCCATTTAGTCAACGTTTGCAATCGGTGGAGTGGGGTGAAGGTAGAAGAGAGAAAGAGAACTCCTTAAAGAGGAATCTGCCTTCACTTTCTTGGTCTATTCTTCCTTCTATCTTCACTACAGCCCTCTCTACCTCTCTGTCCAACAATCTCTGTCCCTCTCTATACCTCTCTATCCACCTTCTTCAACTGACTCTCCATCTCCTCCAGTAATTTGTGAGTGGATCCGTTCGATTTAATGAGCGCTTCCATGGAAGGAGTTCAGAGCACGCTGACGAGTTTAGAGCTCGATGCAGAGAGCTCGTTTCGAAGTCCTCGAGGTATTTTTCCGAAGAACGCCTGATTGTTGACCGACAGTCAATATCTTCGAGAAGAGAAATAAACAATTTTTATGATTTGAATAAGATCCTCGAAAAACATATTTATTTACATTGTTATTTTTTGATCCGTCTTGTGAGATTTTTATACTGAATTCCATTTGAATTAATTAACAATTTTAATTAACTCTCGTTCTTTTTCTCTTTTTCTTTTCATGTTTTGCGCTGCTGCAGGTGAGTAAATCCAATAGGATTATTTAAGGATCCTTTCATCTCCTCGTTTTATGGCGTTTGAATTATGAATCTATTTATTCGAGGGACTGATTATGACTTTATTAATAAAAAATATGAAGTAATACATTTTTTTATCGATATTTCATCGATCGATTTTTTTGACAAATTATGATCGATATTTTTATTATAATTTTTGTTCGATAATGTGATCAAACATTATCTTTTTTTTGTTTAATGATGAATGATTTGTATCGATATCTTTTCAATTATTTTTTCGATAAAATTCAATCCAAAAATTTAGTTTCTGTCACTGTACCCAATGATATAGCAAAAAAATATTGTCCGTCAGTTGACGTTTATGTTTTATATTGTTATAAACACACCAAAGTCCCATAAATGCAACTAAAAGCCTTCGTTATCACGGATCTAACATCGTCCATTAAGTTTGCTCTCGCCAGTGATTATCGCTTGGATAAACCACGTTTCTCTCTCTCTCTCTACTCTAAATCCCTATGAGACAATCCCTCAGATATAACAATAACCCCTCAGATGCAACAACAATCCATCAGATACAACAACAATCCCTCCACTACAACAAAAAT
This sequence comes from Coelopa frigida, assembly GCA_017309665.1. Taxonomy (NCBI): domain Eukaryota; kingdom Metazoa; phylum Arthropoda; class Insecta; order Diptera; family Coelopidae; genus Coelopa; species Coelopa frigida. The sequence continues at coordinate 8,979,699 of CM029565.1, forward strand.
CCTCCCCCCTCCCCTCCGCCCCTCGACGGCAGAACCGTTTCAAAACCAGGCCACGAAACCAATTACTGAGAATTTTATCGATTCATTTTAAATTTAGACGCATCGGGGAGATTTTTAAGGCCTCATGTGAGCCATTTTTTCTGATATTGTTGTTGTGTCCCATTGTTGTTGTTGTTGTTGTTGTTGTGAACGCCATTTTCTCCTTTTTGTTTCTCTTTCAATTTGTTTGGTCGCGATGTTTTTGTTTTTGTTACTCAACGTGTAATAAAATTTGTCCCCTGGACTCAATCGTGCGTGTGTGTGAGTGACTATATATGCGTGTGTGAGTGACTCACATGTGTGTGTGAGTGACTCCATATACAGGTGTGTTTGTGTGATGGCATTAATTTGATAAATGCGATATGAACGAGTGATTCCCCAACAACAACTGTTGCTACAACATCTAGATACCATATTAAATATTGACAGATAGCGGATGGACAGAGAGGTAGAAATAAAGCCTCACAGAAATACGGGTTCACAAAAATACAGACTGACTGGCAAATAAATATTTAGATGAATAGAAAGAGTGAGTGGGACAAATGGACAGATAGATAGATGGATGGACTGACATTTTGTACACTGACAGCGAGAGTGGTTTGTGTTTTTCAATGAAAGTGTTTGAGGTTTCTCCACAACAATTTCTGAAAACTTAAAATACTCCCATTCCGGAATTTGTTTTTTTTTTTTGGTAAAAATGTATTTTTTACGAAAAATATTTGTTTGGCCAATTTTTTTTTTAAATTTTTAATTTTTTCATTTTCAAATTAATTTTTTTTTTCAGAGAGTATTTATTAGAATTGTTCCACAACCTTTAAACATGCATGACCGACCGATATTTTTTCCACGACTCGGTTTATTTTTGCAATCAATTGGTTTCGCATATTTTATGGCGTCTATTTATTTTTTATATATTTCATTTTTATTATTTTGAACTTTTTTTTAACATATCATTTTTTTATAATTTTTATATTGATATAAATAGGATATATTTTTAATATTCATATTTTTTTATTTATATCAATATTTTTATTTCGATTTGTATTTGTTCTTTCTCTATTTTTTGTTTCTAAATTTTCTACCTCTATTATTTGAATTTTTTATTGAAATTTATGTTTTTGACATTTAAATTCTTTATGAATATTTCTATTTCCACAAATATTTCATTTAAAAGAAATTCATATTTCAAACATTTTCTGTTTTTAATGTTATTATTTTTAGTTATTTTATTTATTTTTTTTTTTATATTTATTATTCAGTTCTTTTATTTTTATATTTATTTTTCAGTTCTTTTAGTATATTTTTTGTTATTTTCTCTCATTTTTATTCCTTTGAATTTTTCATTCTACTATATCGTTTTGGTTTTCATTTTATTATCCACTCTACCTCCACTCTATATTTGTCGATGATATTATGGTTATTTTTGCGAAGCTTTCAATTATTTATTGAAGCGCAATAGAAGACATCAATAAAAACAACAATGGATCTGGGAACAAATGCAACAATAAATACAACAATAAATACAACAATAACACCAACAACAAATATAATAATAAATACAACAATAGTTCTGTTTTCCCGCCCTCCCACACATGGGACCCGGAAATTCATTTAAGTCCCGTGCATTGCGTGTTATTTTCTGTGAATTTTTAACATCCATCCATCAAAAGCCCACCGCACACAGCCCGCCCACGACTACGGCCACGCCCCACGATAGACTCCACCCACTTGGGCAACCAAACTGATGGAGGAACAGCTTTAAATATAATTCTCCTGCAGACATGCAATTTATTTGCATTTTTTTTTCACCGCCCAAGCTTTTAGGACGAAGGCTTTGTATTAATAGAATTTTTAATAAAATAAAGGTTTTTCCAGCGAGAGGCTTTTTCAGAGAGATGATTTTTCCAGTGCGAGGCCTTTTTTCCTTTGTAAAGTTTTTTTGTTGTTGAAAATTCCACAAGGACACGTAGAAAGGAACAAGATCAAATTCGATAAAGCTTCTCCTAATACAAATTATTTCATATTTTCCAACGACGTATTTTTTTTTGTGAATGTTCTATTTTTCTTATTAAAATAGAGACATTATTATGGCATGAATAACTTCAGTTAAATTTTATTTGTGTGAGAAATAATTTCATAAACACATATTCTCGAGTTGATGGTGGGGAAATGAGTCAGAATCAAGTGGAGGAAAAAACAACATTTTGACATTTTAAAATATGTTCCTCTTTCTTTGTTCTTTGTTGAAAATATCCATTAGAGCATTTTCTTCACTGAAAAGTTTCTTCTGTTAAAGGATTTTAAAGCTCTGGCACATCCTTCGTTGGAACCTTCTCAGGTGTCTCTTGTTCTTCACTCGCACTTAACCTGCAAAGCGAGTTCTCGTCTTCAGCCAGCTTTTCAACTAACTTCACGACCCTTTGTCACCTTACTGCATTTTTTCTCTGTCTCACACCCTCTCTGTCTGTTACTATCTCTGTCTGTCTCTATCTCTCTCGTTTGCTAAGTCTGAGTGCCTCTCTCTCTCCCTCTCGTGCTCTCACTTTGTCGCTTCTGTCTCTTCGAAAATGCGGTTAAACAGTTGCTCGAAGCCTCGTGATTCTGCGGCGGAGCGACTCAAGGACTTGTGCCACACACACACACATAGACACATTAACTTTCACACAAACCTCACACGCACACACACATACAGGTACATTAAAATACAGACGATTTCTGGCGCCAAGGATCGTGGCAAAGCCGCACAACACGTCGTCGACGACCGCAAGGACGAAGATGTCTCAATTTTATTCCTGCGGTTGGATTGTTTCAAACATTATGCTCTTGTTGTTGGTGGATTTATTATTGTTGTTGTTTATGTTATTGTTCTTGTTATTATTTTTGTTCTTCCTAATATTGATGTTCTTATTATTGTCGTTCTTATTGTTGTAGTCCTCGTAGTTATCTCTAATATAGATATATTTAGTTCTTCAAGATCCAGCCGTTGTTATTGTTTGTTTTTGCTATTCTTGTTGATATGGTATTTGTTGTAGTTATTCTGGTATTTATTGTTGATCTTCTACCTTCCTATGTGGTTTTTGTTGTTATTGTGATATCATATATTTATTGTTGCTTGTTGTTTAGTCTCAACCTAGAGCATCAATAAAATTCTCACCGACATCCGGCAGCGACGTCACGTAAATAATTAAGCACGTGACATGCGTGTAACTCTTATGTGTACATGTATGTATGTGTGAGTTTGAGTGACTCCTTGTGTGTGCGAGTGTGTGTGTGTGTGTTAGTGTGAGTGACAATCCTCTTTTTCATCACTTAACCTATCTACGTCGAGGATTCCTTCTCCTTCTCACATCCTCATGTGGTCTTCATTTACTTTTAATTTCGGTTTTTTTTTTTCTTCACTTCTTGAACCTTCCTCCAATCTCTCCCTATTTCTTCCTTCTTCACAGTTTCTCCCTTTCTTCATCTTCCTCCACCCATCTTCATTTTTCTCTCCCTCCCTCTGTCTGGGTGTTGATTGAGCTCGAGGTTTTTAAGGACAAACATTTTAATCTCTGTTGATTTACGACTTCATCTCGTTTCGTTCGTTTCGCTCTCAAACGAATGAGAGAAAAGAAAACCAAACGAAACGAAACGAACGAATGAGAGGAAAGAACAAAACAAAACGAACGAGCAAGAGAAATTAAATAATGTTTCTCTTAAGGAGATTTTATTGTTGAAATTCCGATGCGATTTCATTGCAGGACATTCCACAAGCCAAGGAAGCTCATCCTGTCATTGTCCTTAATCGCTTTTGTCGTTCACTCGGTCGTTGTTCCTTCCTTCGTTCGCTTGTTCACTTCTTCTTCCGCTTCCTTCTCTCTCCTTCTTCTCTCTCTCTCTCTCTCTTACCATCCTTCTCTATCATTCGTTCCCACTCATGGAGAACCCCGCAACATGTTGGAGTCGACGTCGTCTTCCTTGTCATGGTGAGACTTCGTGGAGAGACGAAGGTGGATTTGTGGTGAGGTTGTGGTGGGATTGAGAATAGTTTGTGGTGGGATTGAAGACGTTTTGAGATCGAAGGACGGATTGTGGTTGGGAATTTGGAGAGTTTTGTGATGGGATTGTGAGGAGTTTATGGTGGAATTATGGTGAAAAGGTGGAGAGTTCGTGGTGGAATTGAATTCACAAATCAAGATGGATTTCTGTGCAGTTCTTTTGTTGATGGTTTAAATAGGACGTGGTGAATTTATAAAATTTTGAGTTGATATTTTTCTATTAAGGAATATCAGTTATCAATTTGTTATGTTATTTTTTGCTATAAATTGAATTCATTAATCGATGATTTTCACCACAAAAGATTAAATTTCAACCTCTTGAACCTCATCCAAACTTCTTGTTAAGATCAAAGAAAACATTCTTGTTTCTCTCTTCCTCCTCGTATTCTTTCTTTTTCCCTCCTCTTACTCATTCTTCACTTTAGGCTCTCACTTCATCAACCTCGAACAACATTTGTTGCTGTTTTCGTTAATTAATTTGTCAACAACAAAATTTTCAGACAACAACAAAATTTTCAGACAAAAACAACAAAATCGACAACATCAAGACCAATAGCAACAATAACGAAATTTTCAGTAACAAAACCGGTGGCAACAATAACAACATTTCCATCAAAAACATCAACAAATCCGCTTAACTTTTTATTGCGCTCACTTTGCCTCACATGATTCTATCCTTGTCTGTGTATGTGTGTGTGTGTGTGTGTGAGACTGTTTTACACATTCACACATACTTCGCTCCGCATTTCTCTTTCTATAACGACCGACAGCCTCCCACGACAACAATAGCAACAACAATTACAACAATAATGCTCACCATCTTCATCCATTCGCGACACCATTTAATTGTCTAAACATGTGTGTATGTGTGCGTGTTTGAGTGTATGTGAATGTATGTGTTGTATTCACACATGCATAGAGGGAGACATTAAGAGAAGTCATTTGGTTGTAAATTGTAATTGTTGTTGTAATTTGTCAAAATTAATGTGACAACTAGAGAGGGAGAGAACGAGAACAACAACAACAACAATAATAACAAGGGCAACAACAAACAATACGACTCAAATTTCGTGGAGGCCTCAATTTTGGGTGGAGCAGGTTTTTGTTCGCTTTAAGCTTGGAGAAACTTGAGTAACGAATCTTCATTATTTTGTCCTTTGCTCAAAATTGCGTTTCCTTTTTTTTCCTTTCGACTTCTTTGATCCTGACTTTTTCTGTCAATTACTGCTGATATTTGTTGATCTCATTCTTCATAATTTTAAATATTTTTTTTAAGTTCCCTAATTTTGGCTCTTTAATTTTTTAGATTTACGTTATTTTATTCTAGTTCATTTTATGGAAATAATTTAGGTTTCAAACTGACGTTATTTTGTTTTATGAAAATTTATTTTATTTTATAATATGTATTTTAATTAAAGTTCAATTATTTTTTTTTACTATTTCTATTAAAATTTACCTATATATCCCAAATTTGACATTATTTTCCCATAACTATTTATTTTATACATAGCTTTTGTCCACGTCGCTCCTCTTTTTAAATTTTAGAACTTCCGCATTTATTTCTTTCATACATCTCCCCTTTCCCTCCTTCTCCTTGGTCTTTATCATCTCATTCCCTCATCCACCCTCATCCAAGTCGGCGTCTCGCGACCCCAATTACGTGGAATTTGAACTTCGTTTAATGTTTTTCCTGTCGCCGGGACTCGCGGCGACAAAAAGGACGCATTTTCCGCCTCATCAACGACGCGTATCCTTGAGCTGAGAGAAAAGCGGACAAAAACATATTCGCTTCCGCCGAAAAATTCAATACTTTCGCAATTTTTCCATCCGCCGGAGGTTTTTTCTTCGTTTTTTTTCGCTCCCTTCGTGTCGTTTTATTTTTTATTTTTTGCTCTTGCTAGGAAAATGAAACTGTCGCCAGTTCAATGATCCTGTCAAAAATGAGAGACCAATAACAACAACCACAAATTCGACAAAAGCAACACCGATTTCGACAACAACAACAATTTCGTTAACAACAAAAATAACAATTTTGACAACAACGACAACACGAACACAGACAACATCAAAAACATGGAATGGATGAAATTCTGGAGATAAAAACCCCAAGAAAAAATAATACTCACAAAAAAAAGCGATGGTAGAAAAATCAGGAGAGAAAGAGACAACTAGAAAGGAGTGATAACTGAAAAAAAAATTCGAAGGAAAAAATAAAGAATATTCAAAGTCATGAAAATAAAAGGGAAAAAATAGAAAAATATTGTTGGGAAAATGTTGAAAATAAATTTTTAGATTCGCGTAAGTAAAAATCTAAGGAGGAAAAATTTTAAGCCAAAAGGAGAATAAAATTAAAATAACACCAAAGTAATACAGAGAATCTGAAGAAAATTAAAGTAATATTTGGGAAAATATAAATGTTGACAGTAAAAGATCGAAGAATAGAAAAATTCAGTAAAAATTACGAAAATAACGAAGAAAGGGGAAAAATCTGAATATAATAAAAAAAAACTAAGTTATAAAGCGGATAAATATAACACAAATACAAAAATTACAAAAGGACAAAAAGAGCAAAAAGCATTCAATATCAAAGAGTCGAAAATAGCAAAAGGATAAAAATAATAAAAAGACAAAAATAATAAAAAGTCGAAAATAACAAAAAGACGAAAATAACTATAGAAAAAAAAAATAAAATTTAAAAAGGAGTGTGAAAAAAATGGTTCAATGAATTCATAGCGACGAAAGGATGCAAAGGATATCGGCGCGAGACCGCAGAGCGACGGGAGCCACGCTTTGTGTAATCGAATTCGAAAGGATTCGCGTTCGCTGCGACACCCGACCGACGCACACACATTCACCCCATGTCACACACACACTCTTACATATACACATGAACCCCCCGCCGGAAGTTCACTTGTGGTGGGCGCGCGCTTCCGTTTTTGAAAAATTTATCGATTCGTTTAATAGTGATTTGCATGCGGATCCGAGCAAAGGACGACGTCGTGGAGGACGGACGAAGGACGCCAAGGGTCGGTCATGAGTGGAAGAGGACAAAAGAATACGAAGGGGAAGAAAAGGAGGAATGAGACGAATGGAATCAAGGGACGAAGGACGAAGAAGAGGGCGAAGGGCGACGATGTTGGACGATGGTGTGAGGTCGTCGTGTTACGTGTGTGCGTCGCGGGTGTTTGTGAGTGTTTTTGTGAGTGTGTTCGCGAGGGTGAACGTTGAAACAATTGCAAATCCTTTGCCATATCCCTTTTCATGCGCGAAATTCTTGCAATTTTTCAGTTTCATTGCTTCCGGTCGCCGAAGGAAGTCGAGCCACGCACAAAAGACTCTGAGCCCAACCACTTTCCACTTTCTGGATGTCCCTCTCTCCATCTTCTTCTTCACTACCTTGTTTTCCTTTCTTTTTAATTTTTTTGTTCTTTTTCATAATTTACCCTTTTTTTGTCCTTTTCATATTTTTACTTTTTTTTTTACTTTTTTCACTTTTAAATTTTTTCGCAATTTTTATATTTTTCACTTTTTTTACTTTTCACCTTTTTCACCTCTTTCACTTTTTTCACCTTTTCTCATATTCCACCTATTTCACCTTTCTCACTTCTTTCACATTTTTCTCCTTTTTTTATGATTTTCACTTTTTCACCGTTTTCATGTTTTTTTTCTCATTTAAATCAACCTTCGTTTCCCGACCTTCTTTTGTCCTCTGTTCACGCCGATTCCTTCGTCCACCGCTGGCTCTCGTCCACCCGCCTCTTCCTGTAATTCAGATTCCCTCTCTCTTCTTCCCCTCTCCATCCCTTCCTCCCCATCCACCTCCCTTCTTCCTTCCCCCACCTTCCAGCCCTTCTGCAAGCGATTGGAACTTTTTATTGCTCAGTCGGGCGTAAATCGTTGGCGCGCTTTTCGCGTCGTCCTCGCTTTGCATGTGAGTGTTCGAATATGTGTGAGTTTGCTCCAATGTGTGTGTGTGAATCTGTTCGACTGTGTATGAATGTATTGGTGTGTGTGTGTGTGTCTGTTTTCACATTCGTGTGCGTGTTCGCGACAGTATGTTTAATAAAAATAAATTCAATTTTAAGTTCTTCACTTTAAATTGCACGCGAAATGAGAATTTATGTGAGCGATTTCTTCTTCTGACTTCTCTCGCATTTTTATCACCTCGATCTCACATTTTCGAAATATTTTTGTTACTCTTTTTTCCTCCATTCCCTCACTTTCTCTCCTTTTCTCTCTCTTTTTCTCCCGATCTCTCGTCTTTGCACTCTTTTTAATTCACTCCTTTTTGACTTCCTTTTTCCACTGACGCGCATTCCTCCACCCGAAGGACATGCGACAGCCTCGTGCCGAAAAGGACACCGAAAACGATACAGTGGGACAAATCGATCTTTACGATTATTTAAGACATAAATGAAATGATTATTTCATATTTTTTATCTTATGACCGACTGAACATTTTACATTTAATTTTGAGTTAATTTAAAATTGTTTTCTCTAATTTCTAATACAATTTTTTAAAATTAATTTTAATATTATTAAATTTTAATAATTGTTTTTAATTTTTAACTTTTTTTATTATATATTTTAATTTATTTTATATATTTCAAAAATATTGTCAATCCTCCAATTTTCAATTAAAAACAATTATGAATTATTTTAAATTTAAATATATTTTTCAAACATATTTTCTCTGCTAATTTCTTTGTTTGGTGAGTTTTAGTGAAATTATTAAAATCTACACTTTAATTAAATTAGGCCCACTGTTTCTATTAAGTCCCAGTCCTTCATTCGATTGTGTCTCAGCACTCTTAGGTGCTCTCTCGTCCGATCTCTCTGCCCTCTCCCAAACTCCTTCATTCATTTGTTGTCTCGTTTCACTGTCTGCCTCCACTTTTCGTTCTCTTCCATCCTTCCACCCAGAGAACCTTACTCACTTTACTTCTCTCTCCTTCTCATTCTCACTCTCTATCTCCCTCTTTCTCACATTCTCTCTCCTTCTCTGTTTCTGTTCCCACTTATCAGCTGCTCATTGACATCATGTCGCCGAGAATGGACGGCATCGCTTCCTTTCTCCCTCTCTCTCTCTCTAGACTTCGCTTTCATTTTCCCGATTTCTCTCTGCAACTGATGCTCCTCGCTGCCAATGTTGTCAACGCCAGACGCACAATCAGCGTTTATCCCTTTATGCGTTTTGGTGGAGGAGAATGGAAGAAGAGGACGGAATGATTTTGAGCGCTCTGCAAAGTTCGTCCTTTTTCATCCTCATATTTTTTCTCATCTCATATTTTTTTTTCCTTTTCGTATATTTTTTTTACATCTATTTACTTCTACTATTTTTTTACTTCTATTCCTTTTATAGATTTTTCTTATGTTTTTTTCTTCTCATATTATTGTCTTCTAATATTTTTTCTCTTCTCATATTTTTTCTTTTTATATATTTTTTTCTTATATTTTTATTCTTCATATAGCTTTTCTTCGTCTGTATTTTTCTTCTTATTTCATTTTTTTTTAAATTTTTCCTCTTTAAATTTTCTTGTCTCTTTTTCTGGTTATATTTCAATCTTCTTTTCAAAATCCCTTCTTTTTTAAAATTTTTTTCTTCATTTTAAATTTATTTTTCAAAGATTTCCCCTTTTCATTTTTGTGTATCTTTTCGTTGCTTTTTCGCAAATCCCTCGTCATGAACATCGCATCCTTTTAAACAGTCCCGGATTTCCAATCCCTGCCTCGCCTCCAATCCTTTCACCCTCTTCGTCATGTTTTTGAAAGTGTTCTCGATAAGAGATGGTCGACTCCCGGGGATTCCCTGTGGCTTCGATCATGTGAAATCAGCGAAATTAAATTGAGAAAACTGCATTGAAAGGGGTGGGGAAAACTTAATAATATCGTTGTGTTCTCTCAAAAGGTGAACGAGGAGACGACGACCTCGTCTTCTTCACCCCTCATCTTTAACCCAGTCAACTTCACCTCGTTTTCTTCATGTTGTCATGTTCACCACTTCAAATTCACCTCGTCAAATTCATCTTCCCAACTTCACCACGTGAAATTCACATTTTAAACTTCACCTCATATTTTTCAACTCGTCAAATTCACGAACCCACGATTTTTTTTTCCTCAAAAATCCTTTTTCACTGTGTTATCGCATTCGCCAGTGATGCCTCCAAAGTGTTGTCATTGCCACCCTTAGTGTTGCCTCCCTTAGTGTAGCCCTTGCCACCTTCGTCTGCCACCCTCCGGCTGTTGCTAATACGCCAATTTATTGTTTGCACATCGTACGTTTCGCTTATTTATTGCCTGAATATGCTCTGGGTCGTGGTGGTAACGTGTGCGCCAGGTTCGCGAGGACACGGCGTCGGCCTTGATGCCAATTATTTCGTCCTTTTTGGGGCGCGTCTGCAACCCGATCTATACTCGTCCTGGTCTCATCCTCGTCTCGTCGTCGTCTCGTCGTCGTCTCGTTCACGTTTCGTTCTCATCTCGTTTAGGTCTCATTTTCGTCTCTATACATCTCATATCTTCATCCTTTAGTCTTCATATCTCTCTTCTTTACTCCTCATCTCTTCTTTACTCCCCATCTTCCATCTTCTCATCCTCACCTTTACCTCTTCAACTTTTCAGCCTCAAATTTTTCTCCTCGTCTTCTGCTCTTGTCAACCTTTTCTACTCATTATTTGTTTTCTCCTCGTCTTCTCTTTCTCACATTTTTCTTCTCACATTTTCCTCCTCTTCTATTCCTAAACATTTTATCCTTCTAGCCTTCTTCTCCCTAACTTCTGCTCCTCATCCTCATCTCCTCTTCATGTTCACCTCGTCCACCTCATCTCCTCAACTTCTCCTCTCTTCCTCCCTCTCTTCATCCCTCTCTTCATCCTAATTGTCGTCGTCGTCATATCAAAAACAGCAACAGCCTCAACAACGATGTCAGCAACAGGATGTCGTTGTCCTCGCCGACTTCTACAGGTTCTACGATGCTGACTCGCTCACTTCTCACTCTCTTCCTTTAACTCTCCATCTATACTTTATATCTTCCCTTTGGAGCCTCAGGGTTCGCTCTTTGTCTCCCTCATTCTCACTCTCCTGTCTCTCCTCGCTCTCTCTCTCTCTCTCTCTTGGGACCCAAGAACGAAATAAAAATGCGACTAGTCAGGGTTAGCTCGAACGTCTCATGCCCCACTCGCATGTCCTGCGGGCGTATGCAGATGAGTTGCGGGATTATAAATAATGTCGAAATTTCACTTTTAGCCTTTCTTTCATTTGTTCGTTCTTTTTTTTTTTTTTGGTTTTCTTCTTCTTTTTGGTTTTCTTTCTTCTTATCCTATGCCATCGTCTTCTTCGTTCTTTCTCTCCTTCTTGCAATTCTCTCCTTCGTATTTTCTTACTTTCGTCCTTCATCCTTCTCTCCTTCATAGAAGCACTCCAAGGACGTGTCTTGGGTTTCTTTGTATGGGGCCCACTTAATAAAGGTGAGGCCATAGGACGACTGTGTCTATTTGTTGTTGTCATTGTTATTGTTGTTGTGACTTTGGGGAAATATTTCCACAAAACCAACGACACACAAAGACACATAAACACACACACACACATATTCATCTCACTCTCCGGCTCTCTCTTCGCGTCCTGGGAGTTCCTTTGGGTTGGCTTTTGTGTGTTCACATTTAATAGGATTTACTAAGGCAATTACGTTCTGAATTGTGTGCGAATTGTGTCCTGTATCGTGTGGGCGCGGCCGAGGGGGGCGTGGGATGAGGGGCAAAGGGCAAAGGGCGAAGGGCGTGGGACGTCCAAAGGTTGCTCCCTAAAGAGTCATTTTAATGGGAATTATTACCGCTTTTTTTTTTGTTTGTAGTGTTTTCGTTATTGTTGTTGGTATTGTTGTTGTTGTTGTTATACTTGTTGTTGTTGTTGTTATACTTGTTGTTGCTATTGTTCTTGTGACACACACTCACATTCACTTCTCTAGAGAGACGAATAAAAAAATATTGCTGAGAGCTCTGTATTGAAAATAATAACAAGTCGAATAAATGCTGAATGGTTTTTATCTGTCTCTCAACCACCCTCTCTTTCTCTCTTACTCTCACACTCTTTCTCTTCCTCTCTCTGTCTTTCTGTGTCTCACTCACCCCCCATCTCTTCACTTTTTGTCCTTTTCACCATCGTCGTTTCGGTTTTTTTCTCCTCCTCCTTCTCTAATGTGGTTTAATTCTCCCTTAGGACCTCTTTTGCCTGCTGCTGAACGATGCGTTGGCAACACTCGGGCTCAGAACGGATTAGTATTAGACGCGTTTAATTTGAAAGAAGTGGGTGAGACAGAGGGTGGGCAGAGATAGTGAGAAGGGGTAAGAGAGAGAGAGAGAGAGAAAAGAATCGTACAAAGTCGAAAGGTTTGAATGAGAGGAGGATTCAAATAGGATTGAGATTTTTGAGTGATGGAAGTGGAATGAGAAAGAAAAGCATTGCATGGTACTAAAGAGTGAAAGTGATGAAGAAATGGATTGAGAAAAGAGAGAGAGAGAGGGGAAGACATGAATGAAGACAGAGAGAGACAGATAGAGCGAGAAATAGGGTGAGTGACAGAGAGATAGAAATTTCCGATTGTTGGAGTGAAAAATAAAGACTGATTCGTCTTTTTATTGTTATTTGCATAAGTTTGGATTTTAATGTCGTCGTCATCGTTGCCATCGTCAACGAGGGGGGAGATCGCAGTAAATTTTAATACTCTCTCTCTCTCTCTCTCTCTCTCTCTCGAGTCTGAGAAGAGATTATTTTCTCTGCCTCCTCGATCGATGTGAATATTTTTGATTCATAAATCTTTTTAAGAGGGGTGACGTGAGATCGCCTCGAGAGAGGAATTTTGGAAGGTGATTTCGATTGGGGGTGAAAATGGATTAAAATGGGAGATTTATTTTTGACTCGCAGGCAGTTTGGTGGAATTAATGATGGTGGAGTGAGGGAGATGGAGTGTGTCTGAGGACCAGAAGCCTGAGGGAACGATGGATTAGACAAAGAAAATATCATTCTATTAGGATTTTTAGAATTGAGGATTCTTTTTTTGAATAATAGAGAGACATCAAAAGCCACAGAGAACTAAAAAATAGAGGAACACAATAGTGGATATTTTTAAAATTTCTATTGAAATTTTTATGAATAAATTTTCAGTTGAATATTTGATAAAATTTCACATTTTATAGTTTATAATTTTTATTATAAGAATCAATTATTTTTTAATTATTTTATTATGTAAATAAATTATATTATACTACTTTTTATTTTATAATTTTTTCGTTTGGAATTTATTCAAAAAACAAATCGAAAAAAATCGATCAAAATTTAAAAAAAAAATATATATATATATATAAAATAGATCCAAGTTTGACTACTTATCTAAAAAAAAATCGATTAAAAACTTTTTTTATCTAACGAGTTTTGTTTATTAATTTGTATTAATTAATTCATGAGTTTTCAATGGTTTGGTTCAAAAATTCCTTCAATTTGCTTTGAATTATTTTTTTTTATTCTCCCTTTGCCATCACCCAAGCACAACAAGTGGCTCTCCCCTCTCTTTCCCACTCCTTCAGATCCCCAACTCAATTCATATCATCAACACACGAAACAATTGAAGCCATTACCGCATCGTCGATGTTCACATTAGCACCTATTTTCCGCCATCCATCTATTCCCTCTTCTCTCTCCCCCTCACTCACTCAATTCATGCTTCAATCGTCGCTTTCTTCTTCCACAATCATCAATATTCTTCCTTCCTTCGTTGATGTCGTCGCTGCATACTCGCAGGCGAAGATCCTTTAAGTAAATTGTTACCACTTCCCATCGATCACTGATTCGCATATCGCATTAACATCAACTGGGATTTGCTGCTGCCAGTTGGCAACGCGCAATCTTTTCTCTCGCTCCCATTCCCATGTGTCTTGGATTCGTTTTCCTTGTCTTTGATATTTTTTCTCCTTATCTTTGCTCTTTTCTTTCACAATCTTTCTTCTTTTTTCACAAATCTTTGCTCTTTTTCCATATCATTGTTTTTGTATATCTTTGCTCTTTTTTCGATATCTTGGTTTTTGTATATCTTTTCTCTTTTTCGATGTCTTTGCTCTTTTTACTATCTTTGCTGGTTTCCATGGCTCTTTGTTCTTTTTCCTTATCTCTGAACCTCTTTCCTTCTTTTTGTTTCGATTTCCTTGCAGAGCTCCTCATTTTCTTGACTTTCATCTCTCTTTTCTACTCTCCCATTCTTCTTTTCGTCCCGTTTTTCCTCGTTGTGTTGCAATTTTCCCATCGAATCCTTCGCGACATCCTTGTAAAATTTTTATGAAACTCCCACGAAATGTGTTTGCTTCTTGCATTGTCTCCGTCTCCGAGATTGACTTCCACTTAGTTCACATTCCTGCACTGTTTCTGAGATGCTCCATCACCCATTGTAACTTCTTCTTCTTCTTTCTCACTCTCTTTCATTGGGGTTTTCCTCTTCTCTATCGATATGTTCTTCCATTCTTCCGATAGTTTCTCCCATTCTTCCGATAGTTCCCTCCATTCCTTCGAGATATTCATCATTTCCTTCGTGATCTTCTTCCTTTGCTTCGTTTCTGTCTCCGCTGATTTCATATTTATCTGCGATGCCAAGTGTTGCTTCGCTCTGCTTCTTCTCCTTCGCCTGTGTTGCTTCTTCTGATGCTTCGTCTGTGTGTCTTCTTTTCCCTCTCCAAATGTTTTTTTCTCTGTCGCCCTATGTTGCTTCCTCTTTCTCTCGATATCCCCTCTTTCTGTCTTTCTTCTCCTTCTCCAAGTTTTGCTTCATCTCTCTCCACGTTTAAATGTTCCTCTCTCTCTCACCTGTTTCTGCTTCGTCTTCCAACTAGTTTCGTGGATTCTTGACAGAGTTTCTCCTCAACTCTCTTTTATCATTCTACCATCTATCTCTCTCTATCACCCTCTCAGCTTCATCCCCCTCCATATGGATGAAATATCATTTGGTGCAGCAGCGACTCCGAGGACCTCGGTCGCGTTGCCAATGCGTGTGAACGACTCGAGTCCCCTCGGTCGTCGCAGTTTCTATGGTCGTCTCCATCGTTGCCTCCCTCGTTCCCAGTTGAGGGCGTCAAAATTGAGACTCGTCGTCGTCGTCCCTGGCTGCTGGAGGCGTCGAGGCAGATGGAACCACGACGTAGGATGGGGTGAAAGAAACTCCAATGGGATGGTTTCTGACTCTGGGGACGAGACCGAAGGAGAAAAGCTCGAAGAAACAAAGGATCGTAAGAACGTGGGGAGGAAATTGAGAGGAAGGAGAAAAAATGTTGAGAGAGAGAGATGGAGAGTATTTGGTGGAGAAGGAGATGGGACGATAGAAAGAAGTTGGGGCAAAATGAACGAAGTTGTGGAGCGAAGTTTGAGATGCAGATGAAGGAGATGGAAGAGATGGTGAGGAGAAAAAATGAAAGAACGAGGTGGTGAAAGTGATAGAGAGGAGTGAAGAGTGATAGAGAGGAGTGAAGAGTGAGAGAGAGGATAAGAGAGAATAAGAGACCGAGTTGGATGAAGAAGAGACCAAAGAATGTTGAAGAGAATGAGAGTTTAATGGAGGTTCCATCGTTGATTCGGTCCCCGCGGAGCTTCATCCAAAATGAAGATCGATTGTGGTGAATTTTCAACGAGTGCCAAGTGGCGTAAATTGATATCCAACAAAAGAAATGAAAGGGAGTGGATGATGTAGAGAGAAATGGAAAGGAAAATGAAGAGGGAGAGGGAGGGAGAGGTTGATGAGAGATTGAGGTAGAAGAAAAGATAGATAGGGAGAAGGAAATGAAGATGGGGGTGAGAAAAGTAATGAGATGAAAAGAAGCTTTGAAGCCACGCGCATTGTTAAATATTTAAATTGGTGAAAGGGAGGAAGAGGAGCCTGAGGCTGAGAGAAAGAGAGAGTGAGATTTTATTTTGGTGAAGGAAAGAGGAAGATGATAGGAGGATGAGGGTACAAGGATTAGAGAAAGAGGGAGAAGGAAAAAGGGTGCCGAAGGAGGACGATTGAGTGAGTAAACAAAATAAAAGTCGACAAAACTTTGCCTCGAAATAAACTCAAGTCGCCGCAGCGAGTCGCTGACTATTTTCTGTCTCTTTCTTTTTTCCCTTTTTTCTCCACTCTTTTTATTTCCCTCTCTCTTTCACCCTTACTTTTTCATCCTATTTCTGTCTCCCACCTCTCTCTGGTCCTATTTTCCCTACTTCGTGCTTTATCTTTGTTGTTAGCGAGGTAATGGAAAAAGTTGTTGCTGTCATCGTTTCTTCTATTTGTTCTTGTCATACTACTTATTGTTTTTGTCATACCACTTGTTGTTTTTGTTATACCACTTGTTGTTCTTTTTATGTATTATTATTATTATTATTGTTGTTGTTGTTGTTGTTGTTGTTGTTGTTGTACGAGCAAAGTTCTCTACTAGCAAAAGTTCATCGAGTAAGTTGGAAGGCAGTGAATTGCAACTGATTTGCTGCTGCAAATGCGATATTCTTGTTAAGTCGAGTGAATTCCAAGTTTTATTGCATTGCATCGAGCGAAAGTTACCAACAGAAAATAAACTTGAAAAATAACAACAGCAAGGACAATAACATGAACATGAACAACACAAGAATAATAACAACCACAAGAACAAAAGTAAGGGCAGCAATAACAAGAACGACAACAATAACAAGAACATGAACAACAAGAACAAAATCAAACAATACAAAACATCCACCTCCAATCCTCCATTCCTCCATCTGCAGCCGAATCCCTGGTCGTCCTTCCACATGACGAAGATGGATTGCAGAGCGATCAGAAGTTGCTGCAACCAGGCCAGGACGAAGCAGCCCGAATTCGAAGCCAAGGCGACGGATGGAGGATGAAGCTGGGCGAAGGACGACGAAGTACGGAGGACTAGAAGCGAGAATTGGAGCAGGATCAGGCGAATACTACATGCCGAAACCAAAGTCAATGGGCCGGCGAAACTGAGGAAGGAACGAGGTCAGGAATTCGAGCAGATTCCGTTGGCCACGAGTCCGGAAGCAGGAGTCAAAAGAGAAGAAGAGCCGGAGATTTTCATCACTGGTTTCAGCACTGGTGGCGAGAGGTCGATGGAGCGACTGGAGTTCGAGGATTCTGGAGTTGGAGTTTTTTGAAATGAAAGGATTCTTTAGGATTCTCTTCAGGTCAGGGAAACCACACCTAAAGCACTCGAACCCAAAAGCGAACGAGTCCTTGACTTATTGACTCCATGAATCCATGTGTCCATTGGAGTAACTCGTTGGAAGCTCCAACACGAAAATGTTGCATACTTCTAGGCTTGACCTCGTTTCGGTTTCGTTTCTATTCGCTCGAGAAGCCTTGAAGCCTCGTGGTCGGTCGCGAGTTGTTTTTGTTACTGAAGAGGACAAAAGCGATGAATTGTGAGGGGGAGAGAAGAAGAGTGTGAGAGAGAGAGAGGGAAGAGACGAGTGAGCAGAAGGCGAACATGTGTGCGAGTGAAAGAGCAGAGGTCGCTTCGGTGGAGCTGCTCCTCTTATAATTGTTGTTATTATTTTTGCTGTTGTTATTGTTGTTTTTATTGTTGTTGTACTATTTTTTCTTGCTATCGTCACCGCTGAAGTTGGAGTTTTTTCTTCTGAAGGATTTTCATGGTGTTGATTTTATTGTTAAAATTTGTTGTGTTTATTTTTTCGTTGTTTTTATATAGTTCTTGTTGTTATTATTTTTTTGTTGTTCTTCTAGTTTTTTATTTGTTGTAATTTTTTTTCTAGCCTTGTTTCCATTTTGCTATTTCATTTATAAAACATTTGTATTTAATTGACATTTCTAACATGATGTTGTTGAAGTTATTTTTTTGTAATTTTTATGTTGTTCTTGTTGATCCCATCGTTGTTGTTGCAGTTGAACCTGTCACCATCGTTGTTGTTGTTTGTAACAAACAATCCCCACTGTGTTCGTGTGCAAATCTGTTCTCGTTGTTGTTGTTGTCGTCGTAGTCATTCGATTGTGAAATGAAAAAGTTTCTCTCCATTCAAAGTTACGCTCTGTTTCTCCCTGATCTCTCGCGCTCTCTTGCACTATCCGTTGAACAGTGGGACAAATATTTCGAAAACATGAAAAAAAATTAAGAATTTAATTAAATCAATAAAAGACTTAAAGAAGTTTTATCTCAACCAATGTGAGTCCCATCGTTTCTTTTACTCTTTGATCGAGGAAAATCTGTTTTTGCTCTACTGTGCATCGTTGACTCGTTCGTTACACTGCGAGAAAATAGTACTGATGAAGAGGATTGAGGAAGAGGAGGAGAAAAATCAACGCAATGCAACCGACACAAAAGCTCTCGTTTTCCGTTCGAGCAGTGGAAAAGTTAAGGAGAGAATAAGAGAGGGACAGAGTTGAAGTGAGATGGAAAGAGAGAGAGAGAGAGAGAGAGAGAGAGAAAGTCGTTGCAAGCATATCTCAGGATCGGGATAATTTTCTATCGTGAGGACTCTAGAAAATTGCTTTATGCAACAAAAGGCGACGGAACAATGGATGAAAAGAAAATTACAAAATTGAAGAAAATACAAACAGCGGAAGTTGCAACAACAACAACAACAACGGATACCGGTACTGCAACAGCAAAGACTACTGGTACTACAACAGCAACAACAAAAATAACATCAATAATAATAACAACAATAATGACAAACAAAGAGAAGCAACAGAAAATAAAACAATCATCGGAATAACAAGAGCAACAACAATTACAATGACTACAACAATTACAATGACTACAACAATTACAATGACTACAACAATTACAATGACTACAACAATTGCAATAACAGTAACAACAACAACAATTGCAATAATAATGACTACAACAATTACAACAGTAACAATAAGACCAACAATTACAATAAGAACGACGACGACAACAAGTGGAAAAGTACAGCGCGAAAAATAATGCAAAACACACGAGAGGTTAAACGCGGAAAACGCCAAATGAGGGGCGTGGCACCGACCGGAAGAGTGGTGAAGAGGTGGAGGAGGAGGATCGAGTGGATGATGATGAGGCAAAGAGGTTGATGGGATGGGAGAAGAAAAAGATGAGAAGGCGGACAGCAGAAGAAGTAGAAGGGAGAAATGAGGGGTTGATGAAGGAGGATGATCAAGTAGGATGGTGGAGGAAGAGCAGATGGTAAGGAGGAGTCGAAGAGAAGACGAAGAGAGAGTGAGAGAGTGAGGATCTTAAGCACGAACGGGTTGCGAAGGAAGTTGTACAGAAAATGCAAGCTTAATTGTGAAATTGAAACAGCAGGAGGAAATGAGAAGGATTGCGAGAAAGCGAGTGAAAGAGTTGGACGAAGAGAGTGAGGAGCTTGAGGATGGGGAGAGTGAGAAGACGGAGTGAGAGAAGGTGGAGCGAGATGATCGAGCATCGAGAGAAGGAACCAGAGAAGGAGGGACACAGAGAAAAATAGAGGAGAGAACGACGAAGTGAAAACGACAGCTCAGTGAAACTGATGGGCGAAGAGAAAAAGCGATCAGAAAATAAAAACACAGCGAAAGTTAAAATAAAAGAAAATCCAATAAGTTTCGCAAATGAAGGCGGGAAGTAGATATTGTTGTTGTATAAATTTATATTGTTATTGTAGAAGTTGATATTCTTGTTGTAGAAATTGATATTATTTTTGAAGAAATTGGTATTGTTCTTGTGGTAGTTGATGATGTTTTAGAAAGAATAACTTTTATTTAATTTAATTTTCTCTGCTTCTTCATTGCAAATTTCTCTCCTTCTCTTTCTCTCATTCTGACCTGATTGGGCCCGCTTGTCATTTCATTTCTTGATTTTAAAAGGCGTTCACAGAAATTTAAATTTAGTTCAAGATCAAAATATTAAATAAATAATTATTTGTCTTAGAAGAAATGTTAGCTTTAAATATTTATGAAATATTAATTTCTATATTTTTTCAAAAATATTCAAAAATTAAAGTAATTTGGAATTCCAGGAATTTGTGGAAATAATCACTGAGTTGAAATCAAAATTTTCGAAAATGAATCGATTTTAGATTATAGAAAAAAAACCGCCAAACCCTTTAAATCCTTCTTCTCCGCTCCTACTCCATTCACTCTTTCTCTCATTCCACATCCCTCATATGTAAGACATTCCAAGAAAAAAATGAGAGAATTTGACGAATGTATTCTCAAATTTTCTCAATTCCCAAAGTACGCCCATGGTCCGTACTTTCATGCTAAAGCGATTGTTTTGTGTTTTATTTTCAAACAGTGTTGTCATTTAACCAAAAATTTCAATGAATTTCTTTGCAAAATCTTAAAAAAAACACATCTTCAACAATTTGACAACACTGAAAAACTTCGAAAAACACTGAGAGAGCGGTTGAAACCGGTCACTCCGAAGTTTTCCCGAAGTCAACGAATTGATCGAAACTGAACGAAAATTTTTTTCTACAACTCATGGTCGGTTCCATATGTTCCTGTGTATTCGCTCGTTTCCGAAGTTTTTCAAAAGTGTACATCGCCATATCATGGTCGGGCCTTTAGGCTCAGAGCAGAAGCTCCAAATTGATCATGGCAACAGAGCGCCGATGGATCCATCACTTCGATCTCTCTGTTGTTGTTGTTATGATTGAAAAATTACTTGTTGTTATTAGAAATTTACTTGTTGTTGCTTTCAAAAATTTGTTGTTGTCGAGAAATTTGTTGTTTTCTAAAAATTGTTGCTATCGACAATTTGTTGTAACAGTCAATTTACCACAACAACAACAATCACTGCGGTCACCACCTGCCAAAGAGAGGATCCAAAAACTTTTTGTTGCTGACTTCTTTCGGTATTTCACGAAGCTTCAGGGCCGAAGGGGGCGCGGTTCGGAATTCGGGGGATCTTCTGAGGGTTCTTCTGGACCCCTGACGATGACGACGATGTTGGAGGCGTCGTGGGCGTCGGCGGCGACGTCGCTCGTCCATTTGTTCGTCAGCCGTGGTCGTTGCAAGAACTCGCGAGAATCCTTTCGTTTCCTTTTGACTTTTGATTGTCTTCAGTGCGCAGTTCCCCGTGTTTCATGGACTGAATTTTAAAACCGGTTTTAAAACAACAACTCAAAAAAATTCCCAACATTCAAATTTATTTATCAAAATAATTCAAACCAATTACGAATAAATTATTTAAAGAAATAATTTTGAAATTGGAAAAATTGTGTTTTTTTTTATTAAACGTTTGCGAATAAAAAAAGTGTGACCTCGTGACCCACTGTTTGTCAGCGTACAACGTGCCTAATTATAACATAATTTATATTTTACCGATCTGAATCGGAGAACTCTATCTATATATATATATAATCGTTATATAATCGTTGAAATAAACGTTTTTAAAACCTGTTTGACTGTTTGAAACGCCACACGTCCGAGACGAATAGAATAAAAGTGAAATAAGTCAGGAAAGAAAAGCTTCCAGAGAAATTAAAAGAGAAATCGCGAAAATGTTCAGCAGCCGCGCCAACAGCTTCCTCGGGAATCGTCGTCTGATCTTCGATTTCTCCGAGAAACACAACGATTTGTATCTGGAGTGAGTTTTTAATTATAACAGAAAATATTGAAAAATTAGCAAAAAATAATAATGGAAATAATCATTTAAAAATTTTTTTACATTTTTATATTAGTAAAAGTTTTATGAAAATTAATTTTTAATTATTTTATAATACTAATAAGTTTATTTTCTTACTTTTGGAATGACTTTCCAATTAAATAAAACATAAATCATAAAAATATATATTAAAATTAATTGTTTTACAAATTCAATTTAAAATATTAAAATATTTATATACAAATAATAATGTCACATAAGCATGAGAAATTTGAGATAAATCAAATTTCGAAGATTAATTATAAAAAAAAACTTAAGTGAAAAATTTGCTAATTTTTGAATTTATTTTTAAAAAACCTATATGGAAATTAAAGATTATTCTACGGATATTTTAAATTTTTAACGGAAAATAATTTTTAGTATATTATTTTTCATTTAATATTCGACGTAATTAGAGAAATCACGCAATAACATGAGATGGCGATACCTCGAGATCTATCTCTTTTATTCACAACCACAGTTAATCTCAGATTTTTATCAGTGTAATCGATTATCTCATTTGCTCACCACTCTCTCTTGACTCCTCTCTCTCGCACAGTCTTCGCCCTATTTCGTTGTGAATTCTGTTGCCGTCTCTTTTCAATGCACAATTCAGTGTTGCTAACCTTCAAAATATTGTTGTAACGGTCTTTTTTGGAAATTTATCAATTTTGCAGAAATTGTGTGTATACTAAATTTGGCCAAACAACAAAAAAATACACACAGAGGTCAGGTTCAGTGACCTCAGAGAGTAATTCGGATGACCCTGAAATAATTGGGACAAATAATAATTGATAACATTTAATAAATTAAAATTGTTATTGAAACGGAAAAAAAGGAGTGATTAATAATATTTTCTTCATGGAAATAGTAGTAAATATTTTGTGAAGTGGTAGTGGAAAGTTTTATTATTTCACAGAAAACGGGAGAAAAGAAACATAGTCTGTTTATATTTCATTTTCTTAAAAATAAAAATACCATTCCTTTCCATTCCATGCCATTCTCATTCCTTTCCTCCTATTACTCATTCTCTAGCTTTTCCAACCCATTCATCAACATTTTCTTCCACTCCCATCAGATTTTTCGCAGACAATAAATTCAGAATTACGCAAAACTCTTCCGCCGAAACGGAAACAAAAGGAAACAAACGATAGCCATGCATCACTCGTACTGCATTCCTCACTCTCGCTGCATCCCATTCGTCTTCATTTCCTTTCGCATCGGTCATTATTCCATTCTCGTTCCTCTCTCGCCTCGTTTTCGAGTTTCCTCCCTCTTTCCTCAAGCCTCGATCTTCTTCTTTTGGTTCCATGCCTCTGTTTGCATACTCCATCCATCTCTTTCCCTCTTCCTTCCTTGTCCACTCTAATTGTTCTGGTCTATTTCTTTCCTCTAATTTCTCTTTTCTCTTCCTTTCAGTAATTTTCCTTCCTGTGCTCAATCTAATTCTTTTCTTGTTTAATTTTTCCGATCATTTTTATTTCTTCTTAATTTTTGTATTTTTCACTTCTCACTTTCTTTTTGTTCTTATTTTTTTACTTCATGCGTATTTTTCTAAATATTCTTATTATTTCTGCATTCTTATTTTTCATTTTTTTAAATTTTTTTTCTTACCATTTTTTCGTTCATATTTTTTTTTTTGTATTTATATTTTACTCTTCATTTCTCTTATTTTTTTTTCTTTTCTTTCTTTATTTTTCTCTTTATTCAGATTTTGTCTCTATTCGTATTTTATCTGTATTTTTTTTCTTTTATTATTATTTATTTTTCATTATGTTCCTATTTTCTTATTTTTGTCATCGTTCTTATTTTTCTCCTCATTCAGATTTTTCCTTGATTTGTATTTTTCTCCTCATCATTATTTCCTCTCTATTCTTATTTTTCTCTTCATTCTTGTTTTTCAACTTCTTCGTATTTTTCTTATAATTTGTATTTTTACACGTTATTCATATTTTTCTCTTCATTTAAAATCAAAAAATTTCGTAATTTTTAATTCTCACTCGTTTTCTTTATTTCCGTTTCATTGCACTCTTTTTCTTTAATTTATATCAATCCTCTTTGTCTTTTATTTATTTGTTTCACTTCATGTTCCATATTTTTAATTTATTCTCAATCGTACCTTTCGTTTTGTTGTTTTGTTTCTTCTTTTCATTTCATTCTCATTCGTTCCTGTCGATCTCCTCTCTTCCGCAGCTTGTCCCTCCTTTTTTTATTTCACACTCTCCTCTTTTCTTTTCCTTCTCTTTCCGCCGATTTTCCGATCTCCTCCTTCGTTCTCCATCACCGTGCCTTTTGCAATTCCCGCCACGTCACCGCGGTGTGGCAACGCCATGTTCCAATTTAAAACGATTTTTTCCTTCTCTTCTTTCGACGTTCGCCTTTTAATCGACTTTTTCTCTCTCTCTCTCTCTCTCTGTGTTTCTTTCAGTGCATTTGGGATGAGCGACAAGAGCAGCACCACCAACAGCCTTCCGAATAGTCCCATTCACAACAACAATACGTCGTTGTTGAACAACAACAACAACAACAATCCGAATCTATGCAACAACAATAACAACAACAACAATACATGTAGTGCGAACAAAAATGTTGTTGTTGTCGATTCGGATTCATGCTTCCGAATGGACTCCGATTCGGCCCCGTTCGAGCAGGAGCCCGATCCGGACAACATCAAAATGTTCGTCGGGCAGGTGCCGAAGTCGATGGACGAGGGCCAACTGCGAGAGATGTTCGAGGAGTTCGGCCGCGTCCACTCGATCAACGTGCTGCGCGACAAGGCGACAGGGATCAGCAAAGGTGAGTCCACAATCATTGTCCATGGTCCATGGGTCTGCGGGATGGGGTTCGTTGGAAGGGGCTCCAAAAGGTGGGGAAACATTTGGCGATGTCTCAATGGAGATGACGGACTCGAGTAGAGTCGTCATGAGTTGAACACCAGAATTAAAATCATACAGCCTTCGAAAGTGAAGGGTGCATGAAATGAATGAATGAATGAAAAGTTCAGTAAATGAAAATTTATATTCATATGACTTCAAAATGAAAAAAGAGTATTAAATAAAAATAATTCATTCCTTGAAAAACTCAAATTACGCTTCCAAAAAATTGAATTGCAGAAGAAACCTAAAAAAAACAGATATATCCTATAAAATAAAAATGTCTTTTAGTAAATTTGAAATAATATATATTATAATAAATTAATACATTTTTTAAAAATAAAAATAATTAAAGTGAAATTTTCGAAAAATGCTTGATATCAGAATATTGCATTTGAATGAAAGAGGAAAAAAACGAATAATTGTAATTAAATAGAAAAATTAACATGAATATATCAAAATTAATAAAAATCTTATTATTCTTAATCCTTTAAAAAATAGTAACTTATAATCCAAAACATTATATTGTTGAACAGCTAATTTGGGATTATTTAAAAAAAATTTTAAAATTTGAAAAAAACTTTTAATATTTTATTGTAGATTTTTTATAATCCGAAGTTTATAATAATTTTCATTATACTTCTTATACACGAGAGATTCCAAATAGACTTCTCGCATAAATACACAACTAATACAAAAACTTGAAATTTTACCAAATCATAAATATTCAACAGTGTTGCTATTCCATTTTCTTCCTCCGTCTCATCTGTACGAAAATGCCTCGTTAAGGACATTAAAGTTGTCTTCATTGATTTTTCACTCGACACACATTCGTCGTTCTTCCATATTCCCTCTCTGTCTCTCTCCCTATGTTTTGACTTTAAATCTTGCTGGATCTCTTTTCTCATCTTGGATCCTCTTCTTTGTTTTTCTGTCTCTTTTTCTCCACCTCCCAACTCTTTGTCCTTCTGTCTGTCCACAATTAAAATAATTACTCCGCTCAACAATTCACGAAAAACTTGGAAATTCATCTCAAAAGTTCGTCCTACTCTTTTAGTCTTCCTATCTCATTCACTCCCTCTGCATATGACGAAGGCTTTCTCTAACTCTCACTTTCTCTCTCTCTCTCTCTCACTCTCTCTCTCTCTCTCTCTCATCCTTAACTCTATCCCTCACTCCCTCTCTCATTCCTTTTCACTCTTTCTGTACCGAAATTGCATCAAGGGCGCAAAACAAGTTTGAAATATTCGTATTCGTTCCTTCCTCCTCTTTCCTCTCTTGATCCCATTAACTCCATTCTCTCTTCCCCTCTCTTTCTCTTCATTCCACTTCAATCGGATTCGCATTTGAATGGGTGGAAAAGAAAAGAGAGATGGAGAAAGGATGTTTTGCATAAAGTTCTTTAAATCCGTACCACTCCATGCGAAGTCTCCTTTAAGGATTCCGCCTCAACTATTCATCTCTCTCCCTCACTCTGACTCCCTCTCATTCTATTTGGAATATAATGCAGAAATAATTTAATGAATGCAAAATATTTCGAAAATAAAATCAACTTTGAACCAAGTCGAACGGAGAAACGAAGCCAAACGAGACGAGACTCCAATCGAGAGAGAGAAAGAGATAGAGATGAGTATAGAGAGAGAGAGAGAGAGAGAGAGAGAGAGAGAGG
The DNA here is from genome assembly GCA_017309665.1 of Coelopa frigida. Lineage (NCBI taxonomy): Eukaryota > Metazoa > Arthropoda > Insecta > Diptera > Coelopidae > Coelopa > Coelopa frigida. The sequence continues at coordinate 9,005,950 of CM029565.1, forward strand.
GAGGGTTGAAAACGGAGCAAACATTTACAAAACGATTTTTCATTTTGCATTTAATGCGGTGGAGTCAAGGGGCGTGGAGTGGGCGGTGGATGGAAGAAGTTGGGGGCAGAAAAAACCACGTTTATTTATCAAGACCTGACTCATTGTTGTTGTTTGGTATGGTCGAGGTAGTTGTTGTTGTTGTTGAAATTTGTTTCAAGGATTCATGCACTCGACTCTTGTTGTTGAGAAATATTTTTCAACTCAACCAACAGCAACAAAAACAATTAAATAACAACCAACAACAACTTGCAACTACAACCTCAATAATATGAATAATAATAGTAATAATAAAAATGAAAATAAAAATAATAGTAGTCACAATAACTACGACAACAATCACAATTGACAACAACTACAACAATTTCAACAACAACTTGCAACAATTACAACAACAACAATTACGTCAACTGACCCAACAACAACTACAACAACAAATGGATCACTCGAATGCATAACAAAACGACATTTTAATGGAGTTCATTAAAAGCAATGGTCGCCGGAAACTCGTCGTTGCCCAGGCCACGCCATCGACAGTGGAGCAAAATGGACTCATCCCCCCTAATAACTCCGATCGATTGATGGATTGATTTGCCCCACTGTCGTTAGGCACAGTGGTGTGGTGGGCGATTTCAAGGACGCGCCGTGGCGGAAGTCATCGTCGGATAACGTGTTTTAATGAACGACAGCGAATTCCGCGAATAGTTTTTCCAACCAACCTCCCTCCTCGTTGTCATGAACTCAAGGCTGAGTGGATCCGGTGGCGTGTTTGAGTTCATCGTTTCTCTACAACTCATGAACTTTAAACTCCTTCGCCGGTGAAAGGACTTGAGTTCTTCATGTTCCACAAATAGAAGTTACTTAGAAGTAGAGATCGATGGTTGGGTTGGATTGGATGATATTTTTAGAACTGGTTTTTGTAATTCTTTAAATTCAACTCTTGTTATTAATTCCAATATTTAAGTCCAAAGTTTATGTAAAATATTTAAGTCCACTGCAAATTTCAAATTTTAAATTTCTCATATGTAATTCACATATTTAATTCACATATTTAATTCACAAATTAATTGCTATATTTAAATCCTCCATTGAGTTTTCAAAACAATTTATCTCCTTTTATATTTTTTAATTTTGTTTAACTCCAATTCTTAATCATTTCTAGTAATTAATTCAACTAATAAATTTCGATAATTAATCTCAATATTTAGCTTTTTCAATGTCTGAAGCTTTCGATCACCAAATGATAGTCTTCATCCGCCTCTTCCCTCACTGAAAAAAACTCTTAAGTCGTCAACGTGGTTCGTAAAATAAATCATCGCCAAGGCACGTCCGTTGGCCGTGGGCGCCCACTTGTCGCGTTCCATTTGCGCGACTTCTTTTCAATGTGAATGAAGGAATTAATGTCGGAGACATCATTTTCTCTCTCTTTCTCTCACCCCTCTTCTTTATATCTCTCTGTCTCACTCACTCCTCAATCTCTCTCTCTTTCACAGTGGTATAATCATATAGTAATATCTCGCGACCATAATGCGGCTTTATTTTTTCATTATCCTGCTGAAGTTATTCAATTATTGCTGTCGTTATCCTTATCCTTGGCTGAGACATCCTTCTCTTTCTCCTTGTTGGCCACTCTTTTTTTGGTTCTCCATCTCTCTCTTTAATTCTCCAACTCTCTGTCTCATTCTCCAACTCTCTGTCTCTTTTCTTTCTCTCCGTTGTTGTTTGCGATATCGCAAATTTGTTGCGAACAACAAGAGAAAAAACAGCATCAACAAGGGGAAAATAGATCATTTCAATGTTGTTGTTGTTATTGCTATGATTGCTGTTGTTGTCTTTATTTTTATGTGGATATTTTTTTGTCGTCATTTTTGTTGTCGTAATTTTTGTTGTTGATGTTGCTCTTCGGGATCCGAGACATAAAGACAGAAAAGTGGAATCCCTTCTACGTTCGCTATCGAAGGACGAAATTGCGTGTGCGAGTGACAACAACAGGAAGGAGTAGAAGAAGAAGAAGAAACGAAGAACAATGCGAACGAGACAAGAAATCGACTAGAGGCACCAGATAAAGACAACAAGAAAAAAAGAAAGAGAGAGAGATTGGCAAAGATTTATGCGAACGACATTTAAACTACTTTTCGAACTTTTCGAGCGCCTCTCGAAATCAAAATGCGAAACGAATTGATTTTCGTTCTCTGTCTCTCGTTTGTCTCTTCGTTTTTTCCGCCTTCTCCCATTTCATCCCTTTAACGATTTCCGTCTCATTCTTTCTAGCTCACTCTTTTTTCTCTCTCTCTCTCTTGCACTTTCTTCTCTATCTTCAATTTTGGCAATTTTTTCTCCACTCGGTGTTTGTCTCCAGTGTTGGGCGGTGGGCGTGGCAAGGTTGAGATCTGAGTGTGAATAATGTGTTATTCTCTTTTGGAGTGAGAGAGACAGACAGATATAGAATGGGTAGGAAAATGCTGGAGATTCATAGATTACAGTCTTGTAATGTGGAATTGTTCAGATTGAGGGTTTTTTCGCACGGTTATTTCAGAAAGTAGAAAAATCTAAAACTGTGAGAGATTTACAAGAGACCGATAAATCCGGATAAATTAAATACTGATTGCGAAAAGTCATACGGATAAATTAAAATATAATCTACCATTAATTTGGAAAAATAGAAATTCTTAGTATATTATTAAATTTTAAAAACCTTCGAATTTGAATAAATGTTCTTCTAGTTCATGGATAAAAAATATACTGCTTGCATTTTGAAACTGAGTATCTTCGAATGAATTATAAGAAAAGGATAAATATATTTTTTCTATACAGAGTTTCCATCGACATTCAAAGTTCGAAAACTTTTTTTTACCATCCGCCTTTTAGTTTGATTTATCAAAATTTCAACTCGGATAAACGATTTTAGTTTCCCAAAATTCACCGAATATCCAAACTCATCCCACTTTGACCTCGTTCCTGAAGGAGCTGCTGCCCAGATTTTCCTCCGCATTTATCTGGAGCACAAGGCGAAGTGAACGAAACAAAAAATTATCCGCAAATATATCTCAATGGCAACAATGAGAAACAAAACAAAAACAAGGAGAGAAAGATGGAAAGGGTTGGGGAAGCGAGACGGAACAGACCACACACAAACAGACGCACACGCAAAGACACGCCCACATGAACACGCACGCCCACATGAAAACACACACACACAGATAGAGAACTAAATTGAATCCCCACAGTTCGGGTGTCACACACACAAACAGAGTCCCTGATAGAAAAACAGAAAACGAAATAAAGCGAAAGTCGAAAAGAATGAAACTGAAATAAAACTAACATGAAATAAACTAAAATTCGATAACATTAAACTAAAATAAAATGAAACGAAAAAATAAACGAGAAAACTATTAAATAAAAATAAAAAAAGAAATGAAAAAAGAAGACAAAAAAAAATAAATTCCAAATTTGCTCAAATTATTTGAGTTCTTCTTAAATTTTGTGTTGCTATTTTGGGAAAATATTTTTCATCTATTGTATTCTTTACTCTATTTATTCTATTTATTCTTTATTCTATTGTTTAATATCTAGCTTCTTTAATTGTTGTTCTCTTTTTTGTTGTTGTCATATTTGTTGTTTTCATATTTTTTGTTAGTTTTTTTTTTGTTATATCTTTTCATAGTAGAAATTTTATAATATTAGGAATGTTGTTATTTATAACAATAACCAAACAAATGAAAAAAATACTTTCATTATTTATGAGTTTCCGTTGGAGAATGTTGAAGTAACAATGACAAAAAATAATGAATAAAACTAAACGAAAAGCAAAAACCAAGGCACAATAAAAATACCAAAAGAGCAATAAAATTAACGAGAACTGTAGGAGGGATAACAATTGTAAAAACAACAGGAGCCATGCTTCTGACGCACTCTCTAGTCTCTATCTCTCTCTTTCATCTTCCTCTTCCTCTCCCTCACTCCCCGCCTCTCTCTTTTTCACCCACTTTATCACAAAACACATACAAGACACTTAGCGGTCAGAGGTAGCGATGCATCCTCAGCTTTTGTTTCCGCGAATCGTTCAGATTCTTTCCTCCAACTCTTCTTCTCTCTCTTTGTCTACTATCTTCTTTCTCTATGTCTACTATCTTCTTTCTCTATGTCTACTATCTTCTTTCTTTCTCTATCACACACCTTCTATCCCTCTCGCTCTCTCATATATCCCTCCCCATCTTCCTCCCTCACCATGGCTTTCATATGTCAGACGAACGCGGTGAAAATTACCAAACTTCGTGACGACGAAACTTTTTCCATTTCAGCCTTTGCCTCTCTCTCACTCTACCTCTTTCTCTCCCTCCGAGTCGTATCTCTCTTTTGGCTTCTCTTTTTCTCTCTTTTATTGTCTCTTTTCCTTGCAAGTGGACCTCCCTTCAACCGTCGCCTGTGAAAATGAGGACAAAGTTCCGAGAGTTCAGCGATTGAGTTGAACAACAAAGCAACAGAGACAAAGGGGAAGGTGGACGAAGTGGTAAAGGAGGGGAAGAGAGGGAAGAGGAGAAGGAGGAAGGGAGATGAGGTCGGTGAAAGTCATCGCCAGAGCCCGCCGAAGGACACACAACAAGCGACCGTGTCAAGGAACAAACTGGAATTGAAACATTACACATGCAGCAGCTCAAGACGTCGTCGTCGTTGTCGCGAGTTCGCGTTGCAAAAGCTGGAGAAAGGAAGATGGGCGGACGAGGAAGGAAAAATGATGAAGGAGGAAGATGAAGAAGACCTAGGTGGAAAGTTGAAGGAGGATGAGGAAGACCTAGGTGGAAAGTTGAAGGAGGATGACCAAGGAGGAGGGTTGAATGAGGAAGGTTAAAAGAGGATGGACGATGGTGAAGAGTGAGCGAAGGTCGAAGAGGGCGGAAAAGCGAAGACACTTAATTTGTGATTTATGTCCTTCGTTGTCGTCCTTGTCCTCTACGACTCCTCCTCCTTTTCATACTTCTCTCCATCCTTCTCTCCATTCTCCTCTCCATCCTTCTCTTCATCGTTGGCTTCCTCTCAGTCTCCTCCTACTTCTCTTCATTTCTCTCTCTCCCCGCCCTCGACCACGTTCGGACGCTGACACCGGGAAGTGTTGCCAACTTCTTCGGTGCGTGTCAAAATGTTTATCTCCGCTTAACTTTTGCCCTGACACATTTATTCATCCTTCATCCGCAGTCCTCGTTCGCAGTTGCCGTCCACGCCCACGCCTCATCCTCAGTTGACACGCCCACTTTCCTTACTCAATCGCTCGCATCCTCTTCGTCCTTCTCTTCATCGTTCACTTCGTCCTTCTCTTCATCGTTCTCTTCATCATCCAGCCCATCATCCTCTCTATCATCCTCCCAATCCTCCTCCTTCTCCGTCTTCTGGTCGTTCCAGGCCAAGGTGGATCAAGCGATTGCTTGAGATGCAGCCCCCGAGTCGTAATCGGAATTCGCCGCATATCAATGACGTCTCAGGCATCCTCCTTTTTCTTCTCCTCCTTCTTCTAGTCCTCCCCTTCTCTTCCTCCTTCATCTCTTCGTCCTTTATCTCTCCCCCCCATAACGATGGTAAACTACTGAACTAGTAAACTTTCGCCTCCCGTCCATTCGATGTGTTCTATCCTGAAGTCCGGGGAACTCGACTTATCTATGGAAATTATTTTCCGCTCAGCATGAGGTCCTTCGGAACCAACTCGAACGACTCGAGACACTCACACATGTTCCACTATGTGTGTGTGAGTTTTTCGTTCGAATGTCCTTCGGAACTGCAACTGACAAACAAAACTAATCTCTGCACCAGCGCGAAGGACATTGATTTATTTAAGTTCGATTAATTCGTTTCCTGTTCGTGTTCCATTCTTATCCTTCATCCTTTTACCCTCAATCTTCTCTCCTCCTTCTTCTCCCCCTCTCGTTCTCCTTCTCTCCTTATCCTTTCCAATACTTCTGCTTCTCCTCATCCTCTGCTTAGTCGAATCCTTATCCGCTCGTCATCGTCGTGTTCTTGCGCACTCTGTGTTCGGCACTCGGCGCTTCAACTTGGCCAGGAACGTGACTTGGGATGATGTCATTGTTGTTGCATTGTGTGTGTGTGTGTGTCTGAGTGTGTCTGAGTATATGTGAGTGTGTTTGTGTACGTGGGTGAGTATCCTGTCGGCCATCACATGATGTCCTTGTCGCCTGTTGTCCGCCTGTAACGACGTCTGACACGAACATAACGAACTCCATGTTTCTATCACGAAGGAACTCCATCTCTTTCATTCTTTCTCTCTCTTCATCCTTCCATCGATCGATCGATCGATTCGAAATTTTTTTCTTCCTTCCGTCGTTCATTCCTTCCTTCACTCGTCCTTCCTCCACTCGTCCTTCGTCTTCCTACTTCTTCGTTGTCTGCATTATTTCTCAATGTCAACAAAATCAAGTCCTGATGCTTTTACATCAGTGAAATAATTGCCATCGCTCCCGAGAAGATTGCGGCGACTTACATTCAATTGTCAAGGACTCCAGGATCTCGAAGAATTATTATACAACAACACAAACCAACACACACACACACATGCGAACATGCATCAATGCCATCGGTTCAAGATGGAAGAAAGAGCTCTGAATTGGTTCGAGAAACGTTGGGATGTGGGAGGAAAGTAAAAAATCTTTACTAAAGAATCTTTAGAAAATGGACGATTGGAAAATTTATAGCTTCTTGAGTATTATAATAGAGTTATTGGACACATATGATTAATAAAGTTATAGCAATAGTTATTATAAAAAATATGTAATAGATTGAGCTTAATTAGAAAAATAGAAATAAAATAAATGATAATATGAGAATATTTAAATCAATATTTTTAATGCAATTCTTTTTTTTTAAATAAATTATCATTTCATACACATAAAATTATGTCATCTTTAATAGAATATATGTATGATGAATAAAAAATATATATTTGATTAATTCCTTACCGATCGATTGAAGGACAATTTTTTAATATTTTTTAAACATTTTGTTTAAATTTTTAACTTCATCTGATAACCATATTTGATCGATATCAATTTCATGACAATTATACCACTTGACACCAACTGATCAAAAACCATCAAAAATCACTGACACAGATTCGCTTTTAAAACGATTCCCTCTGCCTCAATTCTCCAGAGTCTGAGGCGTCATCCTTCCATCTTTTGCTCGATTTTTCCACCCCTTTCCCCGTGGAGACCCCACCGTTCATGGGCCCGAAAAACTCATTTGCAAACACATCGAAAACTCTAACTAACTTCCGAAGCCTTCGCCGTAATGATATTCATATCGTTTGTACTTCACGCAATTATCGTTCCATCTCCGTCACCAACTTTCTCTCTCTGTCGACAGATATATTTTAACCAGGAGGGAGTGAGTGAGAGAGAGAGATTCGCTCTCGAATTTAAATTGATTTAAATTGAATCGAGTGGATGCCGCAGAATCTGGGTCGACGGAAACCACAAAAAAATCCATCTCACTCTCTTCATGTCAAGAAACTGCTCCAACTCCATCGAACCCTTCATTCTCTGGTCTCTTAAACACTTCATCCTCTCCTCTCTCGAACTCTTCCTTCTCTCATTCCTCAAACCCTTTATCATCCCCTCCCACCCTCTGCTAATCGCATCACCATCGACTCCATGACAAATCTACCGCCGAACGCTTCGACCTCCGAGCCACGAAACCCGGAGGTGGGGCGAATTTTTGAATGTGCTTGCGAAAAGTTGATTAAAATTGATGCGAGAAGTCGCTGGCAGTCGCCGTGGGCTTCGTTCCATCGGTCGTGTGAAGCTCGATGGGGTCGCTCGATGGTTGGTGAGAAGTTGGTTGGGGTTGGTGGAGGATTCGATGGGGAGTTTGTTGGAGTCGTTAGATGTGAATGGTTTGAATTTGCGTATCTGGTGCAGGGATGTGAGAATCTTCATTAAAATGCTGCATTCGATTTTAATAGAGTCGAGTTTAGTTGAGTTTCGTTTCGAACCTGAGGCCAAACCAAATGAAATAATATTGGATTTCCATCGATGGTTTTGATTACACTGAAAAGAAATTACGAATATTTCTATGTTTTACTGAACAAAAAATGTATGAAAAATTTGAGAAATATCAAAATAATATAACTATTAAAAAACAGGTAACTTTTTTTTATAATATTTTAATAAAATAAAAATGAGTGAAAAATTCGAAAATATTAAAAATTTGATCACAAATTTTGGAGATAAACAAATTTAAAATATTTTTTTTATAGAATATTTTACTAAAATAATAACGAATAAAACTTTAGAAAATATTAATAATAATTAAAAATATTATTCTGATAAATTGATGAAAAATATTTGTATTATATTTTCTTTTTCCAAAGCCCGATTTATTTCAGTGCATTTGATTTGGTGTAAGCATTGCATGCGTGTGTAAAACAGAAAATTGTTTTATTCTTCTGCCGAGATTTTCCTGTGCACAATAAATTGTGGTTCAGCTGAAAAATGCAATTTTCCAACATGTTTGCAAATATTTCCCACATAACTGCAAATACGTACACACACACACACACTCATGCATTTCCATATCGCCGGCACACTCATTCTCTCCATTTCTGCATTGTGCTTTCTCTCTCTACATCTCTTTCTCTCTCTCTTTCACTGCCTCTAACACCTTCTTCTCTCTCCCTCTCTTATGCTTTGCCTTTCTAACTCCCATTCTATTGGTTTCTATTTGTGTGTTTCGAGGAACGGAAATAGATTTTATTTGTGTGCGTGTGGCATGCGGTAGTCGGCTTGTGTTCATGTATGCGTGAGGCCTGCAGCGGAAACGGATATGAAGTGATTTCATGCAAAATGCAAGCGAGAACAACTTTCATTTCAAACCAAATATTAATTTCGGATAACATGCTCGAAATCGAACTTAAATTCGAGAATTGAATTCGGAATCAATATTTAAAATAGACTGGAATCATTAAAATTAAAAGTATCCAATTAATAATTAACAGGAGTAAAAAATAATTTAAAAATTTGTTAAAATAAAATCAAAAAGTTTAAAATGGGTTCAAAAATATTTATTAAATAAATAATTTATTAAATAAATCAGACATAAAAAAATCAAAAGAAATTTAAAAACTGAAATTCACTAAATGGAACAAGATGCAAACATTTATTACAGAGTTAAAAGAGATTTACAAAATTTTATGATTGTAAAATTAATAAATTTTTTCAAGTTCTTAAAATAAATGTGTAGGAAACTAAAAATCAGGAAAAATGTGCTTATTGAAATAAATTCTACTTAATTCAAAAAAAATAATGAAATCAGTAAAGAAAAGTAATTCAAAAAATCGATTTCGAACAAAAACTCTCTCAATTTTAATTATGTAAAAATGTTTAACTAAACTAAAATTCAAAACTGAAGTATTTCAAAAATATTTCAAAATAATCAAATTAAAGAAATTCAACAATGAATGAAAAACCACCAAAATCTAATATCGTCCGACCTCGAGTCGAGGTGTCGCCAGCGTCGTGCGTTTGAAATATTTATAAATCCTTTAGTATTATTATCATAATTAGAAAACTAATTAACAAAATTGGAAACGGCTGCACGGCGCGACGCCACTGGCCGTGGATCATTGTCCAATCGACTCGTCCTATCCTCGAGAGCAAGTTCTGTCCATGTCTGTGTGTCCATATCCATGTCCTTGTCGATGTCCTGCTCCGTTCGGTCGCTCGTGTCCTGCTGCGAGTGGTTCGGACGAAAATTAAGCAATTAAATTTTCGGCCTCGCGCTCGTTGGCTCGCGCAATTCCCACGGATTCCATGCAAATTTAATGTCTCCGCAACGTTCGCGAATCTGTGGCAACGCCGCACGCTTCCGACTCTACTCCTCCTCTTTTGCCCCTTCTTCCATCTCTTTTGTTTCTCGCTTTCCTCGGTTTTTGCAAAATTTATGAGCGAGGTGGAGGCCTGTGTTTTGACCATGTTCGACGCTGTCTCGTGCCGGCCGCCAACTAATATCGAATGCACTCGCTAATGGTTTTATTTCATTACCCCCCCTCCCCAAAAACCTCCATCTCTCCCACGCTTCCCCTCTCTTTCTAACTCCCTCTCCCACAACTTCACTCTTTCTAACTCCCTCTCCCTCAACCTCACTCTTTCTAACTCGTTCTAACCCACTCTGTTCTCTCTTTCCAGGCTGCTGTTTCGTGACGTTCTACACACGCCGCGCCGCCCTCAAGGCTCAGGACGCGCTCCACAACGTGAAGACCTTGAATGGGGTGAGTTTCACTTCACTTCTCTCCGCTTCACCTCTCCTATTCTCTGCCTCTTTCACACCCCCACCTCGGGTCGGTTGATTTGGCGTCAAGCGATTGAATCGAGGTTTACAACCGGAAGCGTGGTCTGCGAGTATTTTATGGAGCTCAGGTCGTGTGCGTCGATCGGAAGGAGGGGCGGATGAAGGGATGGTGGGACAGACGGACGGACGAATACACGGACAGACGTATGGATGGACAGACGATTGGATAGAGGGATGAATGGATGAAGGGCCAGTTGGACAGACGAATAGAGGGGATGTGGGGAGTGAACCATGTTATCTGGTTGTAAAGTTCATGGGTTATGGCGATGCGTGTTTAGCCGTTGAAGGAACGAGGACAAGTGGACGGACGTCTGGTTGAGAGGTGGGGGCCGGAAGCATGGTTCAAAAATTCCAGAACAAATCGTGCATTCATGGATTCCTCATGATCCGAGGGAGCGTTTGTGATCTCAATCGAGGCACTTGTTAAAAATTATTGTTATATGGGACGGATTATTATTCTAAAATATTGAAAAACGTTTTAAAAATCTATGATAGAATTGGCAAAGAATTTATGGGAAATTAGTAACTAAATTTAATCATTGAATTTATTTAAATGATTGGAAAGTAATTTAATCTCTATGATGTGTTGATATTTATTTCCACATAAACTGAGTAGAATAATTAATTCTAAACCTAATTTCAAAATAAATAATCATAAATAATGAAATAAGTGTTCCCTATTAAATGTAATAGCTGGATTTGTATCCCTATCTCTTAGCTGTAGCATAATAAAATCAGCTTAAAGGGCCGTTTAAAAATCTCTCCCACCACCCCCATAAACCAAAAGTCCAAGAGATCAACTGGAATCTTTTTTCTTATTTGACTTGTGACAAATCGACCCTAAAATATGGTCTCGAAGCTCTACTTTTCTGCCATATAATTTAACGGACTTCACTAAGCTGTACCCTAATCATACTTCTTCTCCTTCTTTTTCTCGATTTCTCTCTTTTTTCCACTCATTCTCTCATAGTTAACTATGTTTTTCTCTCACTCTTTCTCAGTTTTATATTTTTTCGTTTACTTTTTCCATGATTTCTCGTTCGCTCCCCTCAGTTAATCATTCACAAACTCGACTTTCGCTTCGCCCTCAGATTATTTTGCTGCAGTGGCAACATTTTTTCATCAACTCCGACTCCGGCGGGAGGATATTGCTGCTAAAAGCAACGGTTAATTCACGACGGAGCCCTCGGACATCGCACCGGACAAGCAATTGGACTTCGCTTCCCTTCACTCAAAGGACCCTCAAGTCCTCTCTCTTGGGCTCTCTCGCTTCCCTCAAGCGACTGGTGTTTGGCTTGCGTTCATTTGATTTTAATCGCGCTTGAAAAATTTCCCCTAAACAGACGGCGATTAATTTCGAGCTTAAGCGCCAATTTATACTCGCTGCCCCTTCTGCTAATTCTTCGTTCTTCGCTGACGTTTGCGCTCCCTCTCTATTTTTTTCTTCTTCTTCTTCTCTTTCCATTGAATGAGCTCCGACGCCAAAAAGTATGCAAAGAAGTTCATAAAACGAAACAAGCTCGTAGTAAAATCCTGAAATACGCGTAAATTTTTTTGCAATTCTTTTTGTTGTGTGTTTTTTTTTTATATCGCAAGCTCGATAATTTTTTTTTACCCTCAACGAGGAGGAGTTGTTGTTGTAGTTGTGATTGTTGTTGCAGTGGCGATCTTGTTGTTGCCTTTATGGCTATTGTAGTTTCTCTGGTTGTTGTTGTAGTTGTTGTTATCGTTGCAGTTAATACCGTTTCGCATTTTTCAGCATTCACTCGAGCTCCCTTCAGCCATTCTCCATCTCTCTTACTCAACTCTTCCCTCTCACTCTTCCCACTACCCTTCTCTGTACTCTTCTCACTACTCTTCTCTCTTTCTTCTTCCACTCTTTTCGCTCTCTCTCTCCCTCTTCTCACTCTTTCCCTCTCCATGTCGTTCTAATTAAAACGAGCTTAAAGTCCGCGAGCGATGGTCGCCATCGACCTCTCCATCTCCCTCTCTCTCCATCTCCCTCTCTCTCCATCTCCCTCTCTCTCTCTTCCTCCCTCTCCCTCCATCCACAGCTTGGCTTGATTTATCGTCAATGGCCGAGACTGCGACGGCGACTGGGCTGCGATGGAGGACGAAAATGAAAATGCCGTTATAAGTCACGTTATAAAAGGCCAACGTTGTGCAAATAATACTCTGCATCGAGGTCGCGGCGAACTGCGAGATAGAGAGAGGAAGAGATGGAGAAAGAGTGAGAAACAGGGAGTGAAGGAGATGGAGTCATATGTCGCGTTGGTCGCCGCCGGAAGTGTTCGCACTCGCACTGGAGGCGGATCCCGGCCCAACCCACTTCTTCGTTCTCCTCTTCCTCGTTCTCCTTTAGTCTCCTCCTCTTTCATTGAAGTGGAACATGCGAGGAGCCCACGACGGCCAGTTAATGAGTTTTACACGAGAAATTTGCGCACCAACATCGGGCCCTACCTCGAGGCCACTCTCGCATTTGATCCCTCTTCCTCTCTTTACCTCTTCTTTCCTCATTTTTCCTTACTTTTCATACCTTTACCTCTCTTCTCTTCGATTTTTATTCCTTTCTCATACCCTCTCCACCCGTTTCCTCTGTCCCACTTACACAGTGTGAATTACTCAGTTTTAGGATCCAATCGGGCTCACGACTCGGCTATAAATCCGTTTAATCAGGGGTATATAATTCGGTACACGGACAGACCATCGGACGGACAGACTTTTATGGATGATTCGTTCTCATTTTCCAAATGACGTACTCTCCAAAGGTTTACGATTACATTTCGTTTCATTTGGTGAATAGAAAGGTTTTCGGACCAGACCCTCTTAAAGTTTACAGCTCTATAATGCCGTTGGTTAATTCCTTCCCTTTACCAAACTGAATATCCAATGTTTATGTTTATGGTTACATTTCATTCACGAAGGTCCTTTGCTCCAATTTCGAATCTAATCATGTGATTATTACACCAATCTACTACCCATCTCAGATAATCTTGTTATGCACATGTCAACTGGTTTCATATTTTTTTATTTTTTGCAAATATTTTTCTGGTTGTAATTCTTTTAAAGATAAAAATTACTAAATAATTTACTTTTATTTATCTTATCTTTTATCTTATCTTATCTTATTTATTTATCAGGAGTAGGACCACTAACAGTAGTAGCAAAAACAATAACAATAAGAATAACAATAAAAACAAAAACAACAAAATAATAACAACAAAATAACAACAACAACCAAAACATAAACACCAACAACAAGTGACAGGCGTGCCAAAATTATGCACCGCAACGTTGCGTTCACGGCTTGCCAAATCAAAAGTCAAATTGCTGTGCACATCGCATACGGAGCAGGATTTTGAGAGGGTAGAGGAAGAGAGTGGGGAGGGAGAGAGGAGGACTAAGAGAAGGAGAGAAAGAGAGGGGAGAGAGAGAGAGGGAAAGAGAATGATGTGACGAAGGAAATGCAGACATCAAAGAGGCTCAACGAGACTTGACAGATTCTTGACTTTTGCCGAGGCAGCAGAACGCGAGGAACAACATAAAGCAACAACAACAACAACAATAACAAGGAGAAACAACAACAACAAGAAACATCTAAAAACAACAACAATAAGAAGAAATAACAACAAATACTGCTGAAAACAATACCAACAAGTCGAACAAGCAACAAGAACAACATCTGCAAACAATATGTTGCCAATTTTGGGTTCGAGACGAGCTCGAGAAGAAACTCAATGTTGTTGTTGGGGTTGCTGGTTGTTGTTAGTTGTGAGTTGTTGTTGATTGTTGTTACTCTTGTTATTGCCTTCTTGTTGTTGCTGTTTGGGATCAAGCCTCACGAGTAGCATCAGGGAGCTTCATCACCACCACCAACACCAGAAGCACGTAGCGCTTGTCAGGGCGGCACGCGTCGAGCCGTGACGTGGCACGAAATTCGGAGGCCTTGTCATGCAAATCGATGGGCGAATCGAGGGGCGTGGCTTAAGGCCCATGGCAAAGTGATGCAGCTGCCAACGTCATCATCATTGTTGTTATTGTTGTTGTTATTGTTGTAAAACCCTCCTCCTTCTCCTCCATCACCCCATAGATTGATCTCGACTTGAAACCCATTCTGACGCCAAGTGTTCTCTTGTCTTTTCAGATGTATCATCCCATCCAGATGAAGCCGGCCGACAGCGAGAATCGAAACGGTGAGTGTTGTATTTTGTTGTTATTGTTGTACCTTTCCCCTTTTTGATCCTCCAGGGGGGGGGTGAGGAATTCTTGCCACGCCCAGAACATCAGGTTAATCAAGCAAAAGCCACCAGGCGCCTAAAAGTCATGCATTGGAGAGAGGTTGGGGTTGAGGAGTTTTTTCTTTTGTTTCACTCGCTTTGGGGAGGAAACTGCGGAGTCCATGTCGACCGCAATCGTTTGACCAATGGACAAACAAAGGGAAGAGAGAGAGAGAGAGAAAATACAGACAGACAGACAACAAAGTCAGACATATAGAGATACAGACAATCAGACCAAGCTTCGTTGGGCAAATGAACCGGGTCCGGGGTCTGGCTTTGTGAGCCGTGACGTCGACGGTGGGGACTGCGGCGGAAACATTGTCAAAAATATGGAGGGAAAAGTGCTGCAACGCCCCAAAATATACAGCAAAAAAATCCGAATATAGGAGAAAAAAATTAAAAGTGAAGAAAAAATTAAAAAGAAAACAAATGAAAAAAAAATGAAAAAAATATAAAAGGAAAAAAATAAAAAAGCAGAAAAAATGAAAATAGGAGACAAATGAAAGCGAAGGAAAGAAGAAAAAAAATACAAAAATGAGAAAATTCGGAAAAAACTGAAAAATGGAAACAGTGATTAAAATAAGAAAGATAAAAACAGAATAAAAGTATAAATAGGAGAAAAATAGGATAAAAAATAATATATGCGAAAAATAAAAATTGATGAAAAAATTAAAATGAGAGATGAAATAAAATCTACAAAAAATCAAATTGGGAAAAATAGGAAAATATAATAATAAACGATGAAATAAAAACGGCGAAAAATCGAACAAATTGATGAAAAAAAAGAAGAAAAAAACCAAAAAAATGTAGAACAAAAACACAAAAAAGGAAATAAAAAAGACATGAAACGATTTTGCGGTTTGACGCTCTGCGGCGTTGCCATTTCTTTCTCACTCTCCATCCCTATATATCCCTCTCTTTCACTTACTCTTTTTCTCTCTTTTTCACCTCCACTGCTTTCATTATTTTTTTTATTTAATTTTTCTCACTTTCGATCCGTGTAAGAAAGACACCGCGTGCGAAGTCGACATTAACGAAACGTTTTCCGAGAACGTGAGTTGTTTTCCATAATTAAATAATTAATTCGAGTAATTACAGTCATTCGATGGGGTTGACTTTGGATTGATAGCTTGTTTACGAGAGATTTTTTTTTCCTCTTTGTAATTGATATTAATTTCTTGTGACCAGAATAATTTCCGGAGATTACTTAGATGCCTTTGGTGCGTTTTCGTGACTCGTGATTAGTGAGCGATATATCAAGAACAATTACGAAATTCAATTTAATGTCCTCAAATCCTGGAATTTAGTTTGTTTAGGATATAGTTTCGAATATTTCTCAATTGCCTGTCGATGGTTCCATTGACAAACCTTCTAAAAACAACTTCAAATTCGATGCCGAATCTCGTCCCAAGTGCTCTTGACCGCGTCTCGCTTTCATGGACCCCACTAATTAGTGGCTTCTCAGGCTACATTTGTGTGAATACATGCATGCATGCATGTGTGTGCGCGTAGGTGACTGTGTTCGTATTGCATTTATATATATATGCTTGCGTGTGGATTTCCATTCGACTGCCAATTAATTGTGTTCGTTCGACTCTGGTTCAGGATTAAAAAAACACTTGTAAAAAGTCTTTAAAAAGTCGAATAAAAATAAAAACGTATTCAATTAAATTCCATGCAATTAAAATACTATACACAGACAGACATTCTCACTAACACCCACCCAGCCGCAAGTGTCTGTAGTTGAAACACGTACATATACATACATACATACATATGGACGAAATATATACATATGTGTGTATTTGTGGACATGTCTCTTGTATTCAGTTAACGAGCAACTTTTTTATAGTTTCGTGTTTTTAATGAGCGAACTCCGTTGGCAATGCCACATGCAGTTATGTTAACAAGCGACCATCCAAAAAAAAAACCCAGTCTTTATTCAACCACCCAAATACACACACGTGTACAATTGTGTCTCTGTGTGGGAGTGAGAATGTAATTATATAGATGTAAATCCTTAAGAGATTTACTTTGTGTGGCTTCAGAATAGATGCGTGCGAAAGCTTTTAATGCTCTGCGGTTGAGTGAGAGAGGGAGAATGAGAGAATGATAGAGGGAGAAAGAGAGGGAGGGAGAAAGAGAGGGAGGGTTTTAAAATGAACCTGTTGACATCCTCAAACAATTGACTGTTTGCTTCTCTCGTTCACCCTCAGAGTCATTTGGGGGATTTTATTGCTGGGCTCTGTGGAGGACTTTTAAATGCCGGCGGGGCTTTCGAAAAGTGAGAACGTTGTCAAAAAGTTGTCGAAACAAAAACAAAGGCAAAATGATACAACAAAACTCAACCAAAAAAAAAAAACATACCACAACAAAAAACAATTGAGACAACAAAACTCAAATGAGACAAGAACAAAATACAAACGAATCAACAAAGAACAAATAAAATACAAACGTAACAACAAACAAGAAAAGACAAGCAAAAATAATGGTGCATAAATTGAGAAGTGATTCGGTGCGCCTAAAAGTATGCTAAACATTTTGCCGACGACCCCAATCGAGGCGACCAAATTGAGGTTCAGACACATGTGTCTCCATAAAAATTTGGGTTAGTTTGATGTTGGTCATTCAAGGGCCATGTGGCCAGGCAATTAAAATATGTGTCCGGAAAAGTGGGACAAAACTTTATGGTTCCTAAATGTATGCAACGATTATGTTTAATGTTTATTTTAATAAAGTTTTCCGGTTTAAATAAATATTCACGTTTAAATAAATATTTAAGTAGCTGGTTAAAATGGGGTCGGTTGAGAATTTTAGTAGTTGTGTTGAAGAGGGATGGGGAGCCTGGAAGAATGCTACAGTTTTATATCCTACTATTTTTATTTTTTAATATTTTTTTTATATTTATATTTTATATTTTTTTTATATTTATAAATATTTTTTAATAATTATTTTTTTTATTTTTTAAATAGTTTTGAAAATAATTATTAAATTTTTTTAAAATGTTTCTTAATTATTTTTGAAATATATTTTTAAACTGTTTCTTAATTATTTTTGATATATTTTTTTAAATGTTTTTTTATGATTTGTAAATCCTTTTTTAAATATTTTTTGTTCTCTTAACCTCAATTCTATTTAAAACGCTTGACTCACATTCAATGAAAAACTTTTATCTTGAGTTCTAAAATGAAACCACGTTCAATCGTAAAAGAAAATCAAAATAATACAATTATTTCAATCAGTTCAGTTCTTTATTAACTCGATGTGTCCTTTCGATTTGATAGCAATTGTTATGACTTTACTGAACTTAGCAAAACTTTTACTCCCAACTTGTGCCTAAAAGCCTACAATAATCTTCAATCACTGACATTTTGTTGAGTTGGAGAGAAGAACTTTGGCGTCCCACGGAGGTCGTTGGTCGTTGCTCCTCGTTTGTTGTTTGTCGCCTGTCAGCAATTCGGAAATCCAATTCAAATGTAAAACATTGCAAAGTGTGTCAATTTTAATGCGCCTAAAAGTGTGCTGCATTACTTCGAGTCCAATTCTCGTTTTTGGCCAATTGCCCGATGAAATGTGGGGAGAGAAAAAATATGAAAGCACACAAAGAAACATCCAATTTCAATATTCCCAACGACATGTTTTTAAAATTTTTGATTCTATCACCAAATGCATTCGCTGCCCTCCTGAGTTCCTCTTAAATGTTTTCGATAGTTGGCAACGTCGCCACAAAATCCAAAAGAACAACAACCAAATGACGAAAACTCAATTTCGTCCGCAGACCGAGGAATGGAAGGAAAATGGAGAGAAAATCAAAAAAATAGCCACAACAAACAATAACAACCAAAAGCTGTTGAGAAAATAAAAATAAAAAAATACAAAA
This sequence comes from Coelopa frigida, assembly GCA_017309665.1. NCBI lineage: Eukaryota > Metazoa > Arthropoda > Insecta > Diptera > Coelopidae > Coelopa > Coelopa frigida. Next base: position 9,024,496 of record CM029565.1, read on the forward strand.
AAATAATAAAGAAGACAATAGATGGAAAGGGACGAAAGAAAAGGAGGGGAACGGAAAAAAATGAATAAAAAAATCAGGAAAAAATGGCGACAGGAAGACAAAAATACGGAAGCAATCGCAACGGATGAAGGTGGCAATTTAATAATATGCTTGAGTGGTTTCAGCATTGCATACTTCTTGGCGCATATCCCTGGCTGCAACGTCATCGTCTGCGGCGTCATCGTCTCCGGAATTGTTGGAATTGCTCTTTCTAGTCCCCGACTTGTCCTCTTCTATTTTTTATTTTCCTTTTTTACTCCCCCTTTTTACTTTTTTAAACCCCTTTCATATCTTTATTTTTCTTTACCTCCTTTACATATGGGTTTGTGTGAGAATCTAGTTTTTTGCTTCTTCCCCTCACTAATTTTCATATTCATGATACCTCTAGAATTTTCTTCAATCCCCTCTTTTTAATCTCCAATTCTTTTTCTTCAGTTTTCTCGTTTTATTCTCATTCCTTGCACTTCACGTTCTTCAGCTCTTCTTTTCCTCAAATCTTCCTTCTACCTTTCTTCGATTGAGTTCGATTCCTTTTTCTTGTCTTTCGATTCAACGCCTCTTAACCTCCAGCATATGTTGTCTCAATCCCCATCTCTCGACTTTCAGATCTTCTTATCCTCTTTTTTCACCTTCATCTTCTTCGTTATTTTGAAATTGTATTCGATGCAGTCGCGGAATTCTCAAGAAGTTCACGTGGAAGCCTCGAGGCGACGCTCGATGAAATGAGCCGGAGACCGTTCGATTGCAGCGGGATCTGGAATCGATCGTCAGGCTTGTTGTTGTTATTGTTATAGCAATTGTGGTCATTGTTGTTATTGCAATTGTGGTTATTGTTGTTATTGCATTTGCTGTTATTCCTATAGTTCTAGCTTATCTTCTTATTTCTATCATTCTTGTCTCAATTGTTTTTGTTTCAATCGTTCCTGACTCCATGGTTTTTGCTTCAATTCTCATTGTTGTTGGCAATTGTGGAGCATTAAATGCAAGCACCTAGAAGTATGCTTCTTTATTTTTACCACTTGGCTGAGGTTGAAACTCTTTTTCTTTCTCTCTCATTTTCTCTCTAAAATCTCCTTCTTTTCTCATTCACTCTCACCATCGAGATGTCTCTCTTTGTCTGCTCTCCTCTCTCTCTATTCTCTTCTCTTTATCTCCCTTTTCTACCCTTCAAAGACTCAAATCGTCGTTTGGCTGCAGGAGGAAACGCATTAAATTTAAGCACCGAAAAATATGCAAGGAATTAAATTTCACTTCCAAGGTTGCCGGATCGTTACAATTTCCACATTTCCTCTTTCTCCCACACCACACCACATTCGTTTCTTCACAAACTCTTCTCTGTCTCTCAGTCTTTCTCTCTTTCTATGTCTGTGTCCCTCTCAGTCTCACTCACTGTCATTCAGTCTGTCTTTTTCACTTTCTGTCTGTCTGTCTTTTTCGCTGTCTGTCTGTCTCATTCACTGTCTGTTTCTTTCTCTATCTCTCCTTCGTTTGCATTTTTATGATCTTTTTAGCATTTCGCGCGCCCTGCAACGACATTTGCATAAAAACCAGCTGAACAGCCAGATGCCACGCCCCCTAAGACAACTCCCACATACGTTCTCTATCTCTACCTCTATACCTCTACACATACATACATATGCATGCATATGTTGCAATGGGCGACTTTTGTTTGTGTCGTTGTCGTCGTCTCCTGCTGTTTTCGAGATTCGAGGTGTGAGGTTCGAGCGCCGCAAAGTATGCAACGAATATTGCAAATTAAATAACACTCTTCTTCGTCGTCGTTGTTGTTGTTGTCATCGCCGTTGTTGTTCTTGTCGTCATAATCGTCGTAAAGGGGGCGTGGCAAGGTTTACCTTCGGCAGCCGCTGCGATTTTATGAGCAAAATGCAAATGTCGAATGCGGCAAAAATGACGATCGACCGAAGGTTGACCCACTGTCTTTGGGGGAAAGTGAAGAGGGGAAGTTTTTCGAGAACGGGGAATTTTGAAGAGAGGGAAATTTTTACTAGTGGGAAATTTGTTGAGAGTAAAACTTGTTTAAAAATTTTTAATACTTTTTGAAAGTGGAAACATTTTTCTAGGAAGGATATTTTTTGATTGAGGGATTTTTTTTAGTATAGAATTTTTCAATACAGTACAATTTTTTAGGAGAGGAAATTTTTCGAGTGTGAATAATATGTGCGAAGGGAGGTCGAGAGTGGAAAAAAAGTTTTTCGATAGAGAAAAAATATCTCTTTGTGTTTATTTGTGTCGAAGTCGGCTCTTTAACACCTTCGGCAGAACCTTAAAATCACGACTTCGTCATAGAAGAATGAGGGGAATCAGAAGTGATGATCCGACAGATGAAAGATACTCACCGTGAGATACAAGATACTCACTTTGCAATGCAAACTGTGAGATACGATGACTCCGACGATGCCCACGAGGCGTGAATGCGTCGCGGTCGACGCCGCCCGAGCAAACGATCGACTTCAGTTGCGATCGAGGCGTTCACAAGGAAGGCCTACGAAGGCACCCGTGCATCCATAAGAACGCGAATCCCTCAGATATTTTATTTTGTTCTTCTTCTCCTGCTTCGTTTTTTGTTGAGTTGAGTTCGCGTTGTCGAGATTTCGAACCAACGAAGGAACTATCGAAATGTCAGCCGACGACCGGCAGACGAATCAATTAAATACGAATTGATTCGCTAGATACAATCGGCATCGCTATCCGTCAGATACTACTTTGTTTTATAAATAAAATCAAAGCCATAATCGTTCGGTTTTTCCTTGTGTTTTTTGTGGTTTTTTTCTGCTGTCTCATCGCTTGACATCGGTCGGCAGTGGATTTATTTGAAAATAGATTGATTTCGAAGTGATTTCGTCGTTCGGATACAGGGTGTATCTCAACCATCGCTCAGTGATTTGTATCTCACGGATTCGTCGATTGTGAAGAAAAACAAAAAGCAACAACAACAACATCCGAAAGGATCGATCTGGTAAATATCACATTTATCTCAACATATGGCCATATGTATCTCGCAGATGCGATTCCTCAACATATTTTTTTTCTCTTCTTTGGTATCCATGAGTTATTATCCACACCAAGAAGGAACGGGATTTTTTTCCGATTTTTTATATGGGGTTTTTTCAGCACTCAATCTCGTTGTTTCGTTGCCCTGTTGTTGTCTCGTCTCGATTCACTTTGTATCTTCGTATCTGCAAGATGCGAAATTCCTTTGGATCTCGACAATTAAACACTTCGTTATTTTTAGCGGCGACATTTTTTCGATCGCCGCGATTCTCGCTCCATCGATTCGATCTAATTGATTTAGCTTCAGCAGCAGCCCCAGAGATTTGCAGCTCATTATCAGATACATGATCCGTCAGATACGAAGTGTGCGACGAGCGAGCGGCGATTCTCCGAGCGCAACGAACCGGAACCGAAAAGTTAGCAAAATAAGCTACAGAAAAAACAATAGCAAACAACAATAAATAACAGCAACAAAGATATTTACATAAAAATAATTACATAAAAAATTATAAATAATACAAAAAAAAAAAAAAATCTGTTTTATCTGTTCCACGTTCTCTCCATGTTTTTGTATCTAAAAGATTGCATTTGATTGATTTGAGTGTGAAATTCGCAAAATTCTCAAAGTTTAACTGTTTTTTCTCTCTGTGTGGCTAAAACGAAGTGTGTTAATAATATTTATATCAATATCTCTATATATCTCCATACATATATACATATATCTATTTATTGTATATATATATCTCGGTCGCGTCCCAACCACTGTGTGCCAAACGTATCCACGCGATACACGTATCTATCTATCTATATCTGTTGCTCGTTGGTGTGTGAGAACTTTTCCAATAAACAAAAAAAAACACAAACTTTTCTTTTCCGTCCGTCTCCAACTTTATTTCTGCATCGCTTCATCTCCCTCGCTCTTCGTCACAATGAAAAGTCAATGCGATGGTAGCAACAGCAGCATCGCTAACAACAAGAACAATGGCATCTCCACCACCAACAACAATAACACTAGCAGCAGCAACATTGCCAACTGCCTTCTGCTCGGCGGCAACGGCAGCGATTGCTTCGGACGGGTCGGCAGCAGTCAGTTATCGTCGCTAATTGAGAACTTATCCAATAATAGCAGCCAACCGTTGTCGTCGTCGTTTTCATCGACGTTTCCCACCTCATCCTCAGCGTCAACGTCGTTGTCGTCGTTGTCGTTGCCGTCATCCTCGTTGTCGTCGCTGCCGCTGTCGTCGTCCTCGTTGTCGTCGTTCTCGTCCTCGTTGGTGGCGTCGTCAGCTCAGCATCAATATCAGCCTCAGTCGACGGCTGCGACTTTTTCAACATCGTTCGGTGGATCAGCAACAGCAACAACATCGTCATCGGTTGCTGCTGCTGCCGCCGCCGCTGCGTCAGCGTTCGCCAAATCCTATCCGTCAATAAATTCCGCCTATTGGCTGCCCTCGCCGTATCCGTCGCCGTATGTGGTGCCAGGTATGTCCATCCCATGTTGTTGTTGTTGTTATAACATATCCCAACCCTAGTTGTTGTTGTTATTGATCATCCTCTCTCCACCCTCCCATAAACCAAGTGTTGACTGGGTCGCATCGTGTCGTCGGGATCGCCGCCATTTTGCACACAGCAAATTGATGGCGGTGATTGACGTTCGAGCGAAACGTCTGAGTTCGCGCTATCGTGAAATGCGACGGATCTTCTCACTCTTTCTGTTTCACTATTTTTTCTTCTCTTTTCTCAATTTTTTTCGCTCTCTTTTCACTCCACTCCTTTCACTCCACTCCTTTCACCTTTGCCGTCTTTTTTCACTCCTTTTCCCTATTTTCAATCTCTTTCGATTTTTTTTCTCTTTGCACTCCTTTCCATCTATTTTGTATTATTTTTGCTCCCATTTTTTCTCTTGTTTCCTACTTTTTTCCCATTTTCTTTCCTATTTTTTATTTATTTGTCCAGTTTTTTACTCAATTTTTTTTATATATTTTTCTAATTTTTTCCTCTTTTTCACTCTTGCTCTCTCTCTTTCCCCCATTTTTCCTATTTTTACCTCTATCCAAGTCCCTTTATCCCTATTTTCACACTATTTTTCTCTCTTTTCCACTCCTTTCCCTTTTTTCTCACCTTCTTTTTCTCACTTTGTTCTTCTCTTTTGTTTTTGTTTTTGTCCAACATTTTTTTGTTCTCTCCCTCTCTTTTCCTTTCTCTCTCTCCCCCTCTTATACTCATTCCTCGATCTCCCTTTTCCTGTTAATGGTGTAATTAAACAAATTTATTGGCAACACTTCGGCATTCTGAGGATGTTGGCGATGGGCTGAGATGGGAGAAGGTTACCATCAATCCACTTTTCCTCTCACTCTCACCCTACTCTCCTCCCCTTTCCTTTCCTTTCCTTCTCTCTCGTCTTCCCTATCCCTCTGTCTTTTCCAACATCCTCCTATAATTTTAAAATAAATTTCCATCTCCATCTCTGGGTCGTCGGAGGTCCTTCGAACGATGGAAATAAATCGATCGAATCGAATTCCATCCACTGTTGAATATCGGGAATTTTCAATCAATGTTCGATCGTCACGCTAATCCATCATCGGTTCTGACACATTTATGTAGATCCTTTTAATCGTTTCGTTTTACTCTCGTTATATGTGGGTTTCGATGTTGATGAGAATGACCTGGTTTTTCTCACAGAACTTTCAGAAGTTGAAACAATATTGAAAGAGGTTTGGAGAACTTTTGAAGAGGTCTGGAAATAATTTCGATTGATTCCAAGCTATTCTCTCTTTGTGTTCGCTTGTTGTCGATTATTGCAGCAATTTATTGTTGTCTTTAGTTTTATTTTCCTTGACAATCCAATTTTTTATTCTAATATTTTTTTCGTTGATTCATTATTCCTTTTTTTTCATTGTCATTTTTCTGTTGTATCAATTTTTTCGTTCAACATTTTTTCTTCTCATATTTTGTTGTATTTCGGTTGTTCGGCTCTCGTGCAAAAACATCGGGACCCAATTGCAATTGGCTTCATTTTGTTTCTGACACTATCTCAACTCACACACACATGCACTCACTCACACAGCTGTCAGTCGCTTGATTTGCACTTCATTTCGGACAAACGTCATCAATGACAGGCCGCAATGGACACGCCCACCTCCCACTCTCTCTCTCTCTCTCTCTCTCCACGACATGGAGACTTTTGTTCAGAATTTCGAATTATTTGTCACATGCATTTATAACAAAGTGCAACACTGTTTACCCCCTCCTTCATTGTTGTTGTTGTTGTTGCCATTGACCGACCTGACATCGGTGCAAATTGAGCGATCGAGCGTTGGCCCGATGCCGCAACAGCGTTGCCACATCGCGCAAAACAAACGCGAACACGATTCGACTATTGTCAAGTGGTGAACTGTGTGTGTGTGTGAATGTTTCTGTGTGTGTGTTTGTGTGAGTGAGTGAGTTTGTGTGTGTCTTCCGTATAAAGGGTTCCGTTAAGTGGTCATTTAAATGGGTCAACACAGGGTGATGTAATTTTTATGAATATAAATTCTCATAAAAATCCTTTCAATGGGAATTTTAAATGATCTTTTGTTATTCGGTTATTGTTCTTCTGGTTCTTATTGTTGCTTTTCGCATTAACTGTCAACAAGGCATGATGAAAATTTATTCACCACACGCCCTTTTGCCACGCCCCTTTACCACTTCTCTCTCTCTCCTCTCTCTCTCTCTCGCTTCCTCTGGAATTCCTCTTCCTATTCATCGTCTCTGATCCCAATGTCGAATTTAATTCAAATTTATTTTTCTCTTCAGAAAATTCATCCATTTCCCTTTCACTCTCTCTCTCCCTTTTTCTCTCTCTCTCCCTTTCACTCTCTCTCTCCCTTCCTCTCTCTCTCTCTTCCGTTTTCACCATTCCTCTCCATCATTTTAATGTGAAAATATGAAAAATTCCATAATTTGCATAATTTCCAACTTTATCCAACGGATTTTTCACCTCACCCACGCCCACCTCCCCCCATCCGGCCCTCGCCGCGAACCACCAACCGCGATTTCGATGGCTCAAAAATAAAAAAAATGACTCAAAAAAAAAGGGTTAAAATTATTTATGCATGCATTTATCATCGTTTATCGATATACAACGGACGATAACAAGCCTCGGTCGAGGGACCCCAACGACGAGAGGGATTTATCATACTCTTCATCTCTTTTTCACAACTGCCACGCCCCTGAATCCATCGTCCTTCAATCCCATTCAATCCCCATTCAAACCCCACTTGGTGTTGCCAATAAATTCACTGGCTGCGAAAATTATGTCAAAAACATGAGCGCAAATTTCAATTCATGTTCGTCCGAAGATAAGGTTGGGGCGGGGTTGGTGAAGGGAATTATTTTCGCCCCTTGTCCACCTCTCACCTTTTGACCATCATCACTTGAACGCCACCTCGTCACCTCCATGAACAAGAAAATATAAATATTTCATTCAATTGCGAGCGACAGTTGCGCGTTGGGCCCTCGGGGTCATCGGGGTTGGGGTCGCAGGTTAATAAATCGATGTGAATCGCCACGAGCCATGGTAGGGTGTGGTGGAGGTGATCGTTGGGTGGGGTGGGTTTTTGTGGTGTGGTGAGTTGGGCTGCTTATTTGTTTGCTCGTAAATTTCCATGCGACGGCAATAAAAGGGACTTTTCCACATTCGATACCCTTTCATTCGGACGGGGTTTTTCTTTATCACTTGTCTTTCTTTATTTTTCACATAAACCCGACATCTCTTTCTTTCTCTATCCTTCTCACTCCTTCCTCTCTCTTTCTCTCTTCCTATTTTCCACTCTCTCTCCTTCCTTCTCTCTTTATTCTCACGCTGGCCATTCAGATGACTTCCGGCTTCCGAGTTTTTGTCCTCATTGTTGATGTAAGAGTTGTTCTTGTTTTTTTTCGAGTTCAACTTGTTGTTGTCAAGTTGATTGTTGTTGTAAAGTTGAGTGTTGTCAATTGTTGTTGTTGTCGGTTTCGGGTTATTATTTATTTCTTGTTTTTATTTCGTTGTTGTTTTTATTTTCTTGTTGTTTATTTTTTTGGGTTTCTTTTTATATTCTTTGTTTTTCTTTGTATATATATATTTGTTTCTTTTATTTTCCTATTTTCGTCATTTTCATGTTTTATATATTTTCGTACCATTTTCTTATTTTTATTTTCTTGTTTTGGTCATTTTATTTATTTATTTTTTTTTTTTTTTTGTCATTTCATTTTATTCTTTGTCCATTTTTGTTGTTGTTATTATTTATAGTTTTCCCTCAGTTGTCGTTATTGTTGTTTCAATTGCTATGATTGAACCCTTTACAATCGACCAAAAGTCGTTTGATTGAACTCGAGTTCTTCGGGGCGGGGAGGAACTCGGACAACGAGTGATTTTCGAGGGATCATCTTCGGTCGTTGGACTTCGCAGTGGACTCGGGTCGACTAGGACAATAATGGTGCCACCTACACACAATTTTATCACCCCCAAACCTCCGCCAACTCGATCCCGGGGGACTCATTTTATGACAAAAGACCACGACGACGGAAGTTTTCGAATATTCGAATATTTTCCCAATTTTATTTCTCAAACCAGGAATGGTCATTGGTTCTTTTTTCCATCTCCTTCACTCTCTCTCTTGCTCTCCTTCATTCTCTCTCTCTCTCTCTCCTTCTCGTGAATGACTGGCTTTGAATGGTTTTCATGCAAATGCGATACGCCATCGTCGTCCATCGCAATCGCCAACGAGCGAACTCAGTTTTCCATGTTCAAACTTTTGCAAATCCTTTAAATGTCCTGAGTGGAGTCAAACAAAAGGAATAAAAAGGGAAGGGTGAAGTGGAGAAGATGCTTTAAAAAAAAAAGGACTATAAAAAAAATCCCTGAAATCCCCACGGTCTCCATCGATCGTCGACCATCCTCCGGTTGGCACAGAAATTGACTGACCTCTATTTGGGGCGGATGTTGGGAATCGTTTTCAGCCCCGCCCACTTTTACCACGTCCATTGGGATTCACCAAAAACTCACCACGACTTCCCTCAACTCCTCTCGATTCCACTCAATTCCAACTCCTCTCACCTCCTTCAACTCTCTCTCTCTCTCTCTCCTCCAGGGATTGAAATTTCTCTCCAGAGATTTTTCACTTCCGGTTCAAGTTGAAGTTGTCCCTCGATCGATTTGCGGGCATGCATTCGTCGATATGGCAACCCTATTTGTATTGGCAACGCTGTGGAACTGTGGGAACCCTTTGGCAACTCTATGAAACTGTGGCAACACTGCGTGATGCGGCAACTCTGGCAACATTGCAGTCAACGTTATGCAAAGGCGTGAATGAAAGTGCGTTTTGGCTGAAAGGACGACGTGGATAGCGACGATGAGGAGGACTCGAAGCCAAGGCCGGATGAGGGCGTGAAAAGTAGGCGTGGGTGAAGGGGGCGGTGGGAGTGGAGGTGAAGAGGGCGTGGTTGTGAAGAAGGAGTGATGGCGAAAAAGGGGAGTGAAGCTGGATGGCGTTGAAAATTGGGAACAAAGATTAAGGGAAGAGATATGTAAAATAACACGAGTGCCGGAGGATGAAGAGAGAACGGAGAGAGAAACATGAAGCACGAAGGACGACGAATTCATTTATTTTCGAATCCAGCGATCGACAAAGGGAGGATGATGAGTACAGTACACTCGGGATAACGTCAACTAAATAGAACAGCGAGTGTTGACGTTTATGAATATGTTAATTTTAATTCAAAATATTAACGATGCTGTAGTTTAACGCTTTTTTATTGTTCATAAATAGAAATTTAACCAAAAGATAATTCAATAATTTAGGTTTCCAAACTAAATAAAAGTAAGAAAAAAAAAATATACATGACACTTACGTATCTATACATACATATATATACTTTTACATGAAAGAGACTATATTTTTCTGTTGTTTTTTTTCTCTGTTTATTTCCTGGAAATTTAGGAATTTTTCTAACTTCAAACACTTTTACTATATTTTGTCTCATCCTATTTCAAATTGTGGTCCATTCTTTTAATCACCTCTTTACTACTTTCTATTTCTCCACTCTACTTCTACTACTTCTACTTCTACTTTCTATCCTCGTATTGTTCTTATATTGTTTTCTTCTCATTAGATTAACTTAGAGAGAGATCTCTCTTTCATCTCACATTCCCCCTATCCTGAAATGTTCTCCCTTCACACATTCCCTTCCTTCTAGTGTTTTGTTTTCATATTATTTCATCGTGTTTTGATCCTATTAAAGTAAATTTTGCGAAAAAATAAATGAATAAAATGTTCATAATTGAGCAAGAACAGAAAAAATTCAATGAAACCAAAAACAACAACTATTAGTCGACTTCCATTTACAATCCCCCGCACCCCTTCCCCAACCTTTCTCCACATCCGCACACCGCTATTAACCCTGCGACTTCCCTACAATTGGTCGTAAACTTTTATGCGACGCGGTCCATAAACGCCTGCATTGCGTGCATTCTCAGAGAATCCTGTAGAAAAAGAGGGAAAGAGAAAACGATTCCTTATGTTGCTCCAGCTTTTTGGCGCCATGGAACATCTTGCCATGAACACAAAGCGCCAGCCACGCCCCCTTCAACACCTCTTGGACACGTCCCTCAGTCTCTCCTCACTCTTCCTCTCACCCTTCTCATCAACCTTTTCTCAAAACTCCCGTCTCGTCTCATTTGATGCACGTCGAAATTTAAAATTCATTGAATTTGGCAGCGTTGCCAACGCTATTATAATGGTATTGCCGCTTCCGTTTCTTCGCCCCACCCGATTCCGTCTTCGCTCTCCATCGACATCGACTCCGCTCTCCTTTGACTACCCAACGTCTCCAACTTTGTCCATTATCAAGGAAGCATTGAATGCATTTGAAAAAATCTTCGTAGGACAAGAGCAGAAGACGATGGAGGCTGTGGAAAATATGTTGCTTGGTCCATTAAATTTGATGTCCTTCGATTTACAGATTATTGCGATAATCATACCGAAAACATGTCCTTTTTCTAACTTTTCTATTTTGGGAGTTAAAGAATGAATGAATTTTTCAAGGAATTTTTGAGAATTTAAAAAAAATTAAAAATATTGTCAAATTTAAACAACAAAATTTAACAATTTTAAAGGATTTTGAAATAATTTGGAGTATTTTGTGAATTTTAATTTATATTTCGTTTTCACATATCTTTACAAGGATATCTATAATTTAATATCAATGAAGGAATTTCAGCAGGTTTTTATATGTTTTTTATATTACACTCAATAATATCGTTTTATTTCCGCTGAAACACTTCTTCTTTTAAAAATTTAGAAAATTAATAAAACAGTGTTTATTTAAGAATTTGTTGAAGAAAAATTGGAATAAATTTATGATTGAAAAATTAGTATAGAATTAAATTAAATACTTAATTTTTTCGTCTTTCTCTCTTTTCTTTATATTAATTTAATTTTTTCAATTTTATAACTCTTTATTAGATATTCTTCTCTTTTCTTTTTGTTTTAATTTTGACGATGTTATTCTTTCTTCTTCATCATAAATGAATGCAATTTATTTTTATGAATTTACACAGCAGCTCAAATTGAATCGGAGGCTCCTCAAGTTTCCTTCTCTCTCCCTCATTGTCTGGACCATTTCTTCTTATTATTTTCTCCTTTCCTTTTCTCCATTCTCCCCTCTTTCTGTCCCTTTTTCCACCCTTCGCTTCTCCTTTTCTTTCTTCTTTCCTTCCTCCTGACCCTGCTGAATCCAACCGAAGCCCGGCGAAAACCGCGACTTCGACGACCTCCTTCATTCTGTCTTCACCGCTCGAACCACGCCCAACACCCACAACCACCCGCCCATCGACCTCAACCGCCGCCGCGTGTCTCGTGAGCCAATGTTGCATGTGCAGCGGTTTCTCATGGTTCTCTCACCCTCTTCTCTTTCTTCTCTCTCCCTCTTCTCTTCCTTCTCTCGATCGTTCCATGTCGAACAATTTGCAATAAATGTCTGAATGTGTGCGTTCGCCATGTAAGTGTATGCAAATACATGTGAATCTATGTGGCGATCTATGTGTGCATATGTCGATGTACGTGTGGATGTGTGTGTTAGCCATGCTTGTTGTTGTTGTCGCTGCCGTTGAGGGTTTTTAAAACTTTGCGGTTTCTGTTGGTTGGATTTTTTTTCGTCTGCTTCCTTTCGCCTGGTTTGCGATTTACAACAATGACGACAGCTTGGGCGATAACAATAACAACAACAACAATACCACGAGATTGCATTGATTATATCAACAATAATAAATGCAGTGAAAACAACAACTACAACAAAACCAACAACAATAACAACAACATTAATAACAACTACAACAAAACCAACAACAATAACAACAACATTAATAACAACTACAACAAAACCAACAACAATAACAACAACATTAATAACAACTACAACAAAGCCAACAACAATAACTACCATATTAACAACAACTTTAGAGAAAATCTAATCAAATGCCCTCACATTGATATTCAGCCACGCCCCCCACCGGACCACCGCCCACCCTAAACCTCAAAGCCTGTCAGTCACCACACACACACATCGCCGAAGCAATTTAATGTTTTTATTAAAACACATAAATATTTGTTGGATCAGAGATCATTCAACCCGGAAGCCTCAAGCCTCAATCCGTCGGTGCAAGATTTTCTACCTTCTTCCTACATCGACCTCACTCACACTCTCTATCTCACTCTCTCTATCTCGACCTCTCTCTTTTTTTGCCCATTCCTTTGCTTTGGTTTTTGGATTAAATTTATATTTATATTTCTTTTGTTTTAGAAGGAAATTGCTCGCATTTGCGTATGAAATTTAAATTTTAATGCCTGCCCAAGACAGTGTTGCCAAGGTCTGTCATTTTTCCCCTCTTCTCTCTCGCTCCCTTTCTATTAGGGTTGCCTCCTTTCACCAGGGTTGCCTCCTTTCTTCAGGGCTCCCCCCATTTTATTGGGGTTGCAATCGACTGTAGTGAAAAAGAACGGAATCTAATCTAAACGCGAAGCTGTGAATGTGAATTTTTTATCATTTACCGCCATTTTACGTGGGCCGCCATTTTTCCAGAACTTCTTCTTCAATATCCGCAGCGAACTCTTCTCCCGATTTCAACATCCCTCCCCACCATGGTTGTAATTTTTAACATTTTCTCTTTTCAATTCACGACTGAAAGATGGAGAGAATGAAACTTCAACGAACGAAACTTCAATGGAGGAGATGGAGAAGAAAAGTTGGTGTTGTTGGTTGTTCGTAGAAGGTCGGGGTGTTGATGAGCGGGGGATCTGGGGTTGGTGTCTCGCGAACCTTTAGCGGGATTTTTATTGCAATAGCTTCGGTGGCATTAACTGTCGACGATTTGCATTCTAATTGCATTTAAATTGGTTGTTTTGAATTTTTTATTCCAACTAGACGAAGAAGTCCTTCATCTCCTTGAGAAGGGGGCGTCTTGGAGGGAGGATCGGCTGCGTCGACAGACAATCGCAAGTCAGCTGACTCTAAGATAGGGGAGATTGAGAGAGAAAGAGAAAACCGAAAGGGATCAGTTGAATTTGCATCTCAAGAAAGGATAAGGGAAATTACTTATATTCGTTTCTTTGTCGCTGAAATCGAATGAAAATACTTTTCGCAGAGAGTTAATGGAATAAAAAATAGGGGAATTTTCCAAAGATATTAAAGGATGAAAAGAAAGAGAGAGAGGGAGAGATCTGATTGTCAAATCTTAGCAGATTAAGGGGTGTAAAAATGTTGTTTTCTTTATTAAAACACATTTACATATTTTTATTTAAATTTAGTTTTGTTTAAAAAATTTTGAATTGAATTTTGAGCTTCTGTTTTTATGAAATTATGAAGGTTTAAAAAGGAGGAAGCTTTGAAAAGGAATATATTGCATGCATCTATTCATTCAAAAATAAACCCAATGTTATTTTTTATACTTTGCCTTCAGTTAGTTTTTCCTAACGTAAATTAATCATACGAAAATATTTTTTTTGAAATGAATATTTCAATAATTAGGAATTTTTGGTTTAATGTTTAATTATGCGGAATTACAAATGAATTCAATAATCCGGTGTGGATCTCTTCGATCCCTGCTTACCGACATTAACCTATTCCCACTCGAAATCCCCGTGAGCCGCGACTTATTCTCTAATTAATCCAACTAATTGGGAATTCCGATTACGATACTGATCCAGGCCTCGATTTGGATTTCGATTTCAATTTCGATGCTGATGTCGCTTTCGATGCTGATGTTGATTTCGATGTTGCACGTGACTTTTCGAGCCTTTTAATTATTCCCTCACCAGTGTTGCATACGCGAAAAGGGGCCGTGGACAATGGGGAGTTTTAATTTCTAAACACATTCTGTTGTTTTTGGCTCTGTTGGAAATGAAATATGATTGTCCGAACAAAAGGCATGCTCATGCTAAGCTCGTCTATTACTGAATTACAATAAATAATTTGTTGCATAAATCTCGGCGTTCGACAACGTTTAATTTGTTGCTTTCATCGGCGACTTTTTCCGCACCCTCCTTCTCCTCTCTGTCCCATCGATCACCTGTTCCCGATGCAGGGAGACAGCGAATTAAATTTGCATTCATTGCATTGGTTTCTGGTCCTCGGTACAATCATTTCATCCTCTACACTGGGGGGAAAAACATAAATTTCAGAACAGAAAATCCCATATAATATCAACAAAATCCTGGAGTTTTTTCAGTGTAAATACTCCAACAATATTTCCATTTTATCAGTTGAACCACTTCTTGTTTTAATTTCGAAAATTAATAAAACAGCGTTTATTTCGACGATTTGTTTAACAAGTGTTGGAAGAAATTTATGATCGAATAATTGAGTTTAGAAATTGGAAAATTGCATTCCACTAACATTGCATCTGCCTAATGAAACAGGGACTAATATCATATTAGTTGTTATTTTTTCACTTTCATTATTGGTTGTGAAATTTATTTGATATTCATTTACCTCGAATTCTGATGTTTATTTTTCGAAAGTGTTTTATGTTGGGGTTCATGTAGTGAACATTTGTGAATGATGGATCAACGAATTTATGAAATGAAATGGGAATTTTTGTCACAGAGTAGTTGATAAATTATTTTATGGGTGTCTAATGAGAATTTTCAAATATGTATTTTACTATTGAATTTCTTTTCCATTTATCTTCATATATCATAAATATCTTGTCTTAAATATTTGTTGAAAAGACATTTTTATTTCAATTCAACATTTTTTCTTTGATATTCCACGGCATGGATGACGAACATCCTAAAAATTAATTACTTCATCTATTCATTACCTTAACTACTCATCAGTACCTTAACCTCTACTTCAGTGGATCCTTTAACCCTAATGTACTTATATCTGTCTGCAGTTCATATCCTTCCATTCATTTGCAAATGTTCTCATACACATATTGCCATCTATCTCTCTCTATCTCTTCACTTATCTGCCTCTATTTATTAACATCAGATGCTTATGGACAGTCAAAGAAACCTCTCCATGAACTTCCGTGAACACCTCGACTTCAAATGAAAACCTCAAGTACTTCATTTCTACTCGTGAACGAGGAAAATTCTCTTCTCTTTCTCCTGGAGTACTTTTCCTACTTTTCTTCTCTTATGTAGCCGTTCTCTTCTCCTTCCAGTCCTTTTCCTGGTCTTCTTCCATTCCTTTACCTCGTTCTCTTCTCCTTCCATCCCTTTACCTCGTTCTCTTCTCCTTCCTTCCCTTTTCCTCGTTATCCACGCCACGTTCTCATAACGAGACGATAAGTTAATGCCGCGAGAATGATTTCCCTAATTAAAATCTCGCTAAGAATTTTCATAATTTACGGACGAGCATCATTTCATCATTATAAAAGAGGGGATAACGACCACGCCCCGCGTCCCACGCCCATTTTTTATGAAAGACGATACCGCAGATGCTCTTGGGGAGCTGCTCATTTCAATGGCATTGACAGAGGAATCTCCATCTCCCTCTCTCTCTCTCTCTCTGTGAACCTCTTTCTTGGATTCTCCTCTCATTCTTGTCGTCTCGTTTCGTTGGGTTGCATCGGGTTTCTCGAGGGTCGTCGCATCTTCCGTGTGTTGATGACTGAGACAATTGAAGAAGAAGGAAGAGAGGTAGACAAAAGAGAGAGAGGGATACAAGGTACGGGTTTGAAGGATGACAACGTTTTCGCTTTGTTTTGAAATTCAAATCAAATTCGAACTTGAAGAGCTTCGAGAAGAATGCGAGCAAGCGAATTCATGATCAGTTTTCACGAATGAATTAATTTCCACTCGAAGCTCGAGACTCGACTCAATGGCATTGACTACTTGATCTTTTGTCTCATTCATGGACTCAGTATGTCCCATTCTTATCGTGGATTTCTTTAGTGAATCACTTTCATATGGAGGGAAGGTTAATTATCTAGATTAATTAATTAGGTTATTATTTAATTATTAATTTTTAAACTATTCTTATTTATTAAAAATCTCTTCTCTCCTTCATTTCAGAACGAAAGCTCTTCGTGGGCATGCTCAATAAGAAGCTGAACGAGAACGACGTCCGCAAATTATTCGAGGTTCACGGAGCGATCGAGGAGTGCACGGTGTTGAGGGATCAGAACGGTCAGAGCAAGGGCTGCGCCTTCGTGACGTTCGCGACCAAACACGCTGCGATCTCGGCGATTAAAGTGGTAAAGATTTCGATTTAGCTTAAGTTACTACAATACTTTAAAGGAGAAATCAGAAAATCAAAACAGAAATCAGGAAATTTTAGATTTTTTGGTCATTTTGTTTGATTTCGGTATTCGAGTTAAAATGTTTTGATCTCTATTTTTGATTTTTCTAATTATTAATTTTAATTTTTAAAATTTTTTTTTTTAAATTTTCGAATTTTTGAGAATATTTTTCTGAAATCAGTTTTTGTTTGTGAGAAATCTTTTTTTGATTTTCATAGTTTTTCATTTTTAATTTAAGTATATTAATTTTTGTAATTCTTTTTTTTTTTATTATCATTTAAGAAAATCTTTTTTATTTTTGTAATTATTAATTTTAAATTACATTTTTGATCTTCAGAGATAATTTTTGCTAGCCGGAAATAATTTTTTAATTTTTATGTACATATTTTTGAATTTTTTTCGGAACTTTCTTTTATAATTTCGTACTTTTCTTAATTTAAATTTGCGGTGCCGTATTTTTGATTTTTAGAATTTAGCTGTTTTTTTCTGAATATTGTTAAGATTTGTTGATTTCTGCTTTAAAATGGAAAGTCCACCGAGAGAGAATTCTCTCGCCTCGCTGTTCGAAGTATTTCACAGTTTTTTACCCTCCGTTTTTCACTCTTGCTTTCTATCTATCTTTCCTCCCTCCCATTCCATCCCAACTCGCCAGACACTGAATCAAAACAAGACGATGGAGGGCTGCACCTCACCGCTGGTGGTGAAGTTCGCCGACACCCAGAAGGAGAAGGAGCAAAAGAAGATCCAACAGATCCAGGCGAACCTGTGGAATCTCGCGACCAACATCAACATCCCGCTGGGCCAGACGGCGACCACCGTCTCCACCCCGATCCTGCCGAATCCACCGCAGCAAGCGAGTCCGGTCCTCGGCTCTGACGCCCTGACGCCAGCCTCGTTGCAGCTGCTGCAACAATTGCAGGCTGTTGGGTTGCAACAACAATTGCTGCAAGGTAGGTTTCAACTCTTTAATATTTATCATTTGTTGTGGTTTTCATGGTGTTAAAAAACGGAATCATTTCTTATACCTTATATTGTTGTTCATACCTTTTTTGTTGTTTATACCTTATTGTTTTTTATACCACCTTTTTATACCTCTTTTATATACCTCTTTTTTTATATCTTGTTTATTTTACCTTACTGTTGTTTGTCTGTTCACAGGTCTAGGGGCGCAAACAAACTCCGCCGACGCGGCCACCGCAGCCGCTGCCGCCGCCGGCCTTCTACCTCAGATGACCGTACAAAACCTGGCCGCCATCGCCGCCATGACGCAGCCCTCGCTGGCCAACGCGGCCACGAATCCCGGCACGGCGCAACTCACCAACACCGCCGCCCTCCTCTGTAAGTTTCACCTTTTCTGTACTCTATTTTTTTCCTAGTTTTCCCCCCGGCCTTGTTACTATTCCTGATCCCTTGCATGGATATGAGTCCAGCGTCCATCGTGTCGGTCGCCTGGGGCCGATTTGCCCCACTGAGGATGGTCAAGGGACCGTCCGGCTGTTGATTGAAAAGGTTTATGCTTCGGAATATCAATGAATTCTGAGGTGTCGGTTGTGCTCTCGGCATAGTGCGGTATATCGGATGATGGAACTTTTTTAACTCTCAATCAATGGTAGTTTCTCAGTTTGATCTCTTTAATATTTTTAGTACATTTTTAGACTATCGTTAATAACTTTATTTACCTGTTAATTACCGAATTTTTTCTTATTCGTTAAAAACTCGGTATATTCATCTATCTATCATTTTTCAATGAACTTGTTCTAATTGTTAAAAAAAAGTACCAAATTACCGTAAAAAATGTCATCTAACTATTGAGATAATCAGAGAAAATGAAATATAAAGTAAAATTAAACCCAACATTAACTACCTTAAATACCTCAGACTAAATCCATCACTTAAAAATTAACTTAAATTAGTCCACAAAAAATTCTACGTAGTTCATGAGGAGTAAATTCGGCTCTGTTAACGTAATTTTCCTCCCTCAAGCCCCGGTCACATCAATATTGATTTTCCCCCTTCGGAATGCGGGAACGTGTGAAAATTATCAAATAAATCAAATTTGACCGAATTTCTCGCAAATCGACATTCGCCCGAAGCGCGCTCTAATAAATTAGGTTATCGTTGCTTGGACGATGTTAGAGCAAGAGCGAGAGAGGGTGGACGAGAGCGATGAAGGAGGTGAAATGAAAAAGCGAGAGTAGGCGACGATGGCAGGACGACTAACGACAGCCTGAGGGAGAGGGAGAGTGAAGGAGGCGTGTGAATTTCAGAAGAAAATCCATGATTTATCCATTTTGAGAAGTTTAAGCTCATTTGATATCGCTGAACAGTTGGAGAACATGAGATAAAGAAACTCGATTTTTATGATAGAAGAAGCCTGGAATTTTCTCTGCTCCAAGTCAGATCCTTAATCTAACCTGACCATATCTTCTCTCTTTGTCTCACTCCCTCACTCTGCTCTGTTCGTGTGACTCTGGGTTGTTCTCTGTTCAAAGAGGATCCATTTTCGAAATTGACATCTGCGTTCACGCGTCATTGTGTCGCGTGACATGGTGTCAAAATGTAATTTGTTTGATTAACACCAACAACAACAACAACATGACCAACAACATTAATTGTATCAAAAACAACAATAGCAAGAACATTTGAGCATCTGCAACGGCCGACATCTGATTTGTGGACATTTTGAATCGACTCGGAAGGCTCTGGAAAAATAACAAAAATAATGAAAATAAAAATAATAAAAAACAACAATAAAGAAAATTACAACAATAATGAAAATAATAATACAAAAAAATAACAATGATGAAAATAACAAAAATAATGAAAATAACAAAAATAATGAAAATAACAAAAATAACGGAAATAACAAAAATAAAGAAAATAACAAAAATAACAACAATAACAAAATAATAATAATAAATAAATGGGATTAACGGACACGTGTCCGTGAGTGATTGTGTGTGTGTATGTGTGTGAGTTTGGCCTACTGTTCGCGTGTGTCCGTCCCACTGTGCGTGTGTCTGTGCTCGGTGAAAAGGATTAAATATTCACGCTGGGATCCGCACAATGTGTTGACTTTAATAAGGATTCATCCGCTTTCCACGAAATTTCAAATTAAGTTCCTCCCCCCCTCTCTCTCTTTCTCTCTTTCACTCCTCAACCCTATCTATATTTCACTCCTCCTGCCTCTCTCTTTTCACTCCTCCAACCTCTCGCTCAACGTTCGACTGATTTGTTAACATCATGCTCACGCACACGTTCACGCGCTCACGCAGACCCAACTTCGAGCAAACAAACTGTATTTTAACGCTATCTCCTTCTCCCTTTCTCTCTCTCTCTCCACTGCTGTCTCCCCTTCTCTTTCTCTCCCTCTCTGGACGACCACCGAAATTAGAATTTATCGGTTCAGAGTTTCACGGTTCGTCTGCGCCTCGTCCGTCAGCCTGCGTTTCATCCTATCGCATGATTCGCTGTCGCAATCATCTAATTTCCTCCACAGCCACTGGACTCCAGCGGAAATACTGCGGGCTCCTCATTTCGTTTCGTTTTCTTCATTTCCGGTCGCACCGGGTTGGGCTTGGAGAGAGAGAGAGGGATGAAAGAGAGTGGGATGAAAGGAAGGAGAGTTCATCGAGAGTTAGTGGTCGGTTGGTTGGTCGATGGGATTATCGTTTCTGTTTCTTCATTATTCCATGAAGTTTTAATGTTTATCGATTGCTAATCGCCTCATTATTCGTTGTGCCGTTGGACAAAGACAAATGAAATTTAAGTGAATACCGAGTAATCGGATAAAAATTTACTCATACAATGAGGCTGGAGTTAGTTTTACATTTAACAAGAATAAGATTTTTGTGTTACTATATTTTATTAGTAATAGATTTTTATAAGAAAGAATACTTTGTATTTAAAAATAATTCAAAAATATCGAAAAATATAACATTTTTAATATTTTTTTTCAAAATTCAAATTAAATAAGTCGAAGTAAAAAATTATTAATATTGATTATCGATTTTCTGTGGTACAGAAACGCTGAAAAATTATGAAAAAATGGAATAATAAATATTTACTTTATTTTATCAAAATTAAAATGAACTTAGTACAAAAATTAAAGGTATATTAATATCGATTATGACTAAAAAAAAACTGACTAGAAGTGATTTCTGCTCCCACTACTTGAAAATACCGAGTCCGCCAATTACCGAGTACCCGTTTCTTTAGCACTGCACTATCTCTCTGAACCATTTGTCCATTACTGCGTCATCAATTTCCCGAACAAGATATCATTAGGTCAGGAAAATGGAGTAACAAAAAGAACAACAAAACCATAGAACGCAACCATAAATACAACAACAATAATAATAACAAAAACAATGATATCAAAAACAACATTAACAACAACGACAGTAACAACAGTAATTCCAACAACAATAATACACAACAACAAATATAAGAAAGTCCGCTCCGAAACAAACGATGAATTAGAAAACATTTATTGGCCAAGGAAAACGTAATTAACTTTTCCGTTTCCTCCCACGGTTCGATTCGATTTTCCTCGCTATCCGTCTCCCTCTCTCTCACCTCCTCCTTCCACAGCTCCACCCCTCATTTCCGCCCCTTTCCAATCCTTCACACCAGTCCATCCTTTTCCTTCTCCTTCTCCATCTAATACCAAGCAGACGGTATTAAACACAATTTCTTGGTTGAGAATGCTACTATTATAGTTGTTTTTGTTGTTTGGAAAACTTTTTTGTTGTTGCAGTGGTCATTGTTGCTGTTATTATTGTTGTTATTATTGTTGTTGTTATCACTTCCTTGTCGTCGTTGTTTTTGTTCTTCTCCTTGTTTCGTGTGTCTCTCACAGATCGATATCAATAAATAATTAAGTGAGTTACCGTAAGCGAACCATTGCCAGGCGATTATCCTTCGCTTTCTTCCTCTCCTCTTCTTTCTCTTGCTCCCTCTTTCTCTTTATATCTGTCTGTCTTTCCACTCCACCCCGTCTCTGTCCATCTGTCAGTCTATTTTCCTCGCTTGCGTGACTCGCGTTGGACACGGCTCGGTATCATTTTGGTTTGGGCCAGTGGTGGAGCGGTCAATTATCGAGATAGTTCATGGTTTGGTGCATCCGGAGCTGTCGATTCGGATAGAAGTCTGACCGGGAAGCAATTAATGAATCCTTGGATGGACAGTGAACGAATTGAGGTTTAGAATGGGATTTAGAAAAGAATAATAAATGTAGAAATACAGGATTATAGGAAAGTTTAATGAAACCAAGAGAGATGATTTTGCTTATAAATTAAATTAATATAGAAAATATTTAAAAAATTCAACCATATCTCCCTTCTATATACAAACTATATTCTTGAATATTGTATAAAAAAATTACCACAAAATTATATAAAATAAATAAACCCACTAATTGTTATTTTCTTCTCCTTCTTCTCTCGAATTTCTCTTTCTACATGCCGACCGCTAACAGGTCTCTTAGGAAAAACCGCCAGCACAGGTGAGACATTGTTTCGGTGTTGCCAACCGCATTCGTCCGTTTCGTCTTTGGTTCAGTCTTTTGTTCAGTTTCGATTTTCGTTCCATTTTTATTTTCGTGCGTCCAGATTTAATTCTCTTTCAGTCTATATTTTCGTAATTTTTTATATAAATGCGTTTAGTTTTGATTTCGTCATGTTCAGAGTTTCGTTCTTTTTATTTTCAATCGAGATTTTCGGTCAATTTTTTTGAATTTTCATTGAATTTTGATTTGAAGTCTGTTTTAGGACTCGTTTAGTGTTTGTATTCTGTGAATTCCTAAGTTTTCGTCCTTATATGAATTAAATTTTTTTTTTTAATTTTCGATGTGGTCAAAATTTGTCTTTATCAAATTTTCGATTTCGTCCTATTTGAAATTTCGTCCAAAATTTGATTTGCATCCAATTTTTATTTTGTAAAATTGTATTTTCCTCCAGTTTTAATTTTCGTTCAGTCCCGATTTTTGTCAATTCATTAGTTCAATTTTAAGTTTTATCCACTTTAAGAACTCATCTGGTATTTGTACTAGGTGAATTCTGGAGGCTTCTTTTAGTTAATTGATTTTACTTTATTTTATCTCGTGATCAAAGTTTGTATTTGTCTGATTTTCGATTTCGTTTGTGAAATTTTTGTTTGTCATTTGAAAATTTGTTCAGTTCTCGTATTATATGCAATCGTAGGAATTTATTTGTATTAAATTAAATCATTGGAATTTTAAGTCATTGTTTTCAACAGATTTTGATTCATATTTGATTCTATATTTTTTATTCATTATTTATTTCACTTGTTTATTTTTTTTACATTAGTCTCTGAACAATTTTAATTTGGTTTGAGTTTTGTGGAATTTCACGCATTGTTGGAATCAATCAATTGTTGTGCAAATAAAAAGCCCTTTCTTTAGATAATGTATTTTTTCTGTTCGATTGGTTTTTTCTGTTCTTGATGTGTTTTTTTCTGTTCCTGGTGTTTTTTTCTGTTCCTGGTGTTTTTTTTTTCTGTTCTTGTTCGTTTTTTTCGGTTTTGATGAATTATTCGAATGAATGAAGTGTGTTTGATGAGCAAAGTTTATTGAAATGTGAAATATTTCTCATATGAAAACATTCCAACAAGGTATAATAAATTACTATCACAATTGCATACCGTCAATCATTGTCATTATTTTGATGAAACCACTTCTCATTCTCTAGTTCTCTCACACCCATCTTTACTCACTCCCTTCTTCACTCGCTCCCTTCTTCTCTCACTCCCTCCATCCCTATCTCTCTCTTTCTTCCTTCATCCCTATCTCTCTCTCTCTCTCCATCACTTTCTCTCTCTTCATTCTCTCCTCCCATCGCCTGCTCCTTGAAAAATATCCGCCGTCATTAAAAGTAAACGAACCGCGACAAAGACGATCGCATTAAGGAGCTCGTGTCTCGCGCCACGTTACGGTTAACCTTACGTCGCGTTACGTTCCGTACCGTTACGTTGTGGTGAAAAATTGCAACAAGCTTCTCGTCGTTGTGGCTTGGAGCAGGAACAAAAAGAACCAGCAGCAACAGAAACAACAGCAACAACATAAATTGCAGCATCCACAGACAGGAACGAGCTGCACTTGGGCGAAGTCAACGGCGCGAGACTCGACTCGACTGGTGGCCGGATCCAGCGTCCAACAGGGTGGCAACGCCGACAAAATGAAGGGCGAACGAATAGTTGAGGGAAGAGAAGAGAAGGGGGCGTGGTTTTTGAGGAGGCGGAGTTAGTTTCGGAGTCCGAAGAAATGGAATCGAAATAAAAGGATTCGGAAAATAAGTTTAGTCTCGAAATCCAACTGATATCTTTCTTCTCTCTCATTCTCTCAATTTTTCTCACTCTCTCTGGATCTCTCTTCTCCCTCTCTTTTCTTCTCCATTTGTTTTACTCTCCCTCTCTCTCTCTCTCTCTCTCTCTTCTTCATTGAGGCCACCTCTCGTAACGATTTCAAGGATCAGCCGAGGAATTCAACGCAAGGCGTTTCCTTGGAAATATTAGAATTTCACCAAAGAATTTCTTCCAGAAGGCCGAGAGAGAGAGACAGAGGGGAGTGGGCTGCAGAGAGGTAGCCATAGTGGGATGGAGAGTTCAGCAAAATCTCAATTCAATCCCACAAATCTTTGCACCATAAACCACGTCGTCTTCCAGCTGCTCGCTTTCGGCTCCCCCAGCTCCGACTTCTTCGGCTCCTGCAGCCACTTCTTGCGGCCCAAGACCAACCAATAGCTTTCTCCTTCTCGCTCTCACTTTTCCTTTCCTTTCCATTCCAATCTCTCTTTCTCCCTTTCAATAACCATCTCCCTCCCTCGGTTGCTCAAAAACACTCGCATAAATATTTTAATCCCATAAAAAAGTTTCGCTCCACCGAAAGGACGACGAAAGCACAAGAGAGAGGAAAGGATAGAGAAACGAGAGAGAGAGATGAAAGAGATGGCAAAGAGTGTAAAAGAGAGAGATGGAGAGCGAAGGGTGTGAAGTGAAAAGTTTTTCTCATTGCGTCTCGCATCACGGAAGAATTATTGCACATTTCTTGTGGCCTTTGGTGGGAAGCCGCAGAAAACTATTCCAACATGTGGCGACACACTTTCTCGCCTTTGTCCCATGGACAGATGGCCAGGCCCCGACAGGACAGGACAGCCGACCGGACAGCCAGAAGGATGTCTGAGCAGCCGACTGATGCTCAGCCGCCGTATGTTCGCAATCTCATTCTCTCTCTCTCTCTCTCTCATTCATTGTCTCCCTGCTTTCGCACTCTTTCTTTTTATTATCCGCCTTAGTCTCGGCCTCGTCTTTCGTTGGCTTGTCCGGGGGTTTTGGTGCGAAAGGCTGGAATTAGAGTTGCCAAGCTTCACTCCTATTTTTTCCTCACTTTTTTTTTCTTTTTTTATCCTTTTAATTTTTTATTATTTTATACTTTTCATTTTTTATTATTTTATACTTTTCATTTTTTTTTCTCTATTTCATTCTCATTCCCCTGCCATCTTTTTTCTCCTCTTATCCTTTTACTTTTCGCCATTTGTGGTCCTTTTTATTTCGCCACCCATCGTCCTTTTGTTAATCGCATTCTTTTTGTCACGACGTCCGACGACGACTGATCTTTTCTTGAGCAGTGAGAAAAGGAGAGAAGAAGGACGAAAAGAGGTCGAGAAAGTGTATCGAAGCGTGTAAATTCCCGAAGAGCCTTCTCCTTCTCTCTCTCTCTCTGTCTCTATTTCTCTAGGGGATAAGACAACTGTTGGAGAAGACAGAAAGAAGTTCCTTCTGGGAAATTCTTCAGCATCTCAATCTGCCGTTCCATGAAGACAGAGACTAACGAAGGAACGAAGACTGAGTTTAAGGAAAAAACGAAGACAGAGTTTAAAGAAGATTCGCATCGTCGTCTCATCCTTCAAGCTTCACTTCGCGAGAATTCTTCGCGTTCACCAGGTCTTAGGTTAACCTTGGAACTCGAGGCTTCTCTAGCAAACCCTAGGCGAAAGAATTTCCTTTAGAATAATTATAAAATTCTCCGAATATGAAGAATAATTTCATTAAATTTCCAACCACCTTATTCTCTCTAAGGCTTTATCTCTCTCTCTTTTCTCCATTTTTCTCACACTTTGTGTCTCGCTTCACACAACCTTGAGACACGACTGAACTTGACTTCACGCTTCGATGGTCGCCTGGGGCCTTCGGCTTTTGAGACTCGTGGTGTTGAAGGTTGCGTCTGAGGTGTTGTTGGCTCCACTTACAGTGTTGCTGTTGTTGTGTTTTATTATACAACGTCACGTGGTTTCATTTACAAAGTTTTTCTCGTTGTCGTCTCTGGTGCCCATGGTGCGAGAGATCGAGTTTTCATAGTCTGATAGAGACAGAGACCTCAACCTTCTATCAGTAAAAAGGTCTTTGTATGTTTTTTTTTCAATTTAGTTATAATTTTTAATTTATTAATAGGGAATATCGATTATACTTTAATCCCATATCTTAAATATATAAAATATATAAATATTTTTGTACCCTATTCCTACTACTTAAATTCTCAAATTCAAGAGTAAAAAATCCTTCACAATATGGTTTATTCTTTTATTCTCTTCTTTGATGTGCATTCGATTTACTCTCCTTCTCAATTATTCTCTCTAGTTCACTGCATTTTCTACTCTCATTCTCTCAAATTTCACATCATTCTTCCCTAATATTCCCATCTCATATCATATAATTTCCATAACTTTTTAAATCCATTTCCTACACAAATTTTCATCCCATCTTCACAAATTTTCATCCCATCTTCACAAATTTTCATCCCATTTCCACAACTCTTCATCGTCATTCCCATATCTTTCCTTTCTCTTCCCATCTTTCCTTTATTATTTTCTTTTCTTGTCGTTTCCATCCTCTACTCGTCCTCACTCCCACTGATTGCTACAACCTCGTATCACCCGAAGCTTCAATTGAACTTTCGTAGTAACAACAACAACATCTTCTACAACAACAAGTATAACTTGACTACAACAATAACTTCTCTACAACAATAACTATAACTTAGCTACAACAATAACAACTTCTCTACAAAAACAACAGCAATAAAAATAAAACCAATGGAAGAACATTTTCTTATGCTGCGAACATTTTCGAAATTTCCAGTACTTAATTTAATGAAATATTAAAAATTCCGGAGCAATCAAAAAAGAAAAGAAAAAAGAAACACTACCAAGGAAAATAAAAATTACAAAAACAACAACAATTGCAATAACAACAACCATTACAAGAACAACAACTACAGCAATAATATCAAGAACAGAAGGAGCAGCAAATATGGAGCGACAACAACAACAACAAGAAATACAACAACAAATGATGCAGCAACATATGAAACAATGTTTATGAAACGACGTCGACGACGACGAGCTGGCGCTGGCAGCATCGGCGAAAAGTGATGCCAAGAAATTTGTTGCTCCTTCAGCACCGAACTTCTCTCTCTCCTGCACTCTCTCTCCTTCTCCATCACACCCTTCATCCTTTTATATTTCCTTCCGTTTCTTTACTTTTCTTTCTCATCATTTTGTTTTTTACATTTTTCTCTTCTCAATATTTCGCTAAGATTTCCTTCACTATTTTTTCTTCTTCTTCTTTTCTCCTCCCTCGTTCTCTGGAATGTTACTGAAATTTTTCGCCTTCGCAAAATTTTCTTCTCGTCTTCGTAAAATTTTCTTCTCGTCGTAAAATTTTCTTCTCGTCTTCGTAAAATGTTCTTCTGCTTTTTTGCAAAATTTCTTTTTGCTCATTTTGTTCCGGATGGATTTTTATTTTATTCCATCTTCAATAAACCGCCAAAAGTTCGGCGAGTTGAACCATAAACCAAATCATGAAATCACTTTGGCCGAACGAAGGAGGGATGGAGAGGGGTGTGAGGGAGATGGTGGTAGTGGGAAAGGGAGGGCATGAAGGAAGGATAGGTTCAAAACCGAGGCCGTGGATGGACGGATCCGAGGCTGATGCCGTGGTCATCGGACCGATGGAATGATAGTTGAAGGGATGGCGAGAAGGAGGATGGAGAGGAAGAGAATGAAGAGGATGTAAATGTGAAGCAGACGCACAAAAGGACAAACAAGTGGAAGAGAGAGAGAAAGAGACAGAGTTACAGGAAGATGGGGTTAGAGCCACGTCGCAGTCCATAAACGGGTTTCCGGTCTGGTCCATTGAGTGGTATCGAAATTCGTGGGGTTGTAAAAAGCACACACCGACAGACAGACAGACAGAAACCGCAACCACAGCAACAACAAGAATAATAAACACTTTAACAAAAACAACAATCACTGCAATAATACAACAACAACAAGATCAAACCAATCTAACAACAACATCAACATACAACAACATCAATACCAACAAAATATTCACCCAACTGGAAGTCGTTCAGTTCGTTTCGTCCATTTGTGAGCCGGAATCCGGTTTCTGCCTCTCATTCTCTCATACTCCATCGATTCCATTTTTTTCTCTCCATTCTCCATCGAATACTCTCCCCTTCTCTCTTTCTTTTTCTCCTTCTCCCTTCCACAAACCCTTCCTTTTCCTCGCCCTCTCTTCGTCGATAACGAAATGAAACTAATATTGGATTTGTTCGGCAGGACATAAAAATTTAAACAACTCCGAGAGGATGGAGAGAGTGAGAAAGGGAGGAGGGTTAGAGGGAGAAGAGAGAGAGAGTGGTGAGGAAGGGGGACGAAAGCAAGAGGATGGAGAGGGAGAATGGAGCGAGGATGATGTGGGGATGTTGGGGGCTAAACCGGATGGGAATGCGGTTCGAATCGTCGACCATGGGATGTGGCGACTGGTGGCGAGGGAAGCGGAGCGAGAGCGGATGTTGAGAGGGTCTGATGGGACGTATGGGCTTTATTAAATTACTCAACTGGCCCCGATGGTGAACACAGGAAAGTCCTCTGAGGCCGGCAGCAACTGGGTCGGGCGGACATCGACGGGTGGATTCACTTTTGATTTTGATGGAAAATAGAATGAGAGACATGATGGGTGAGCGAAAAAAAAAGAAGTATCGGGAAGAAAAAAAATGAGATCGAACAGAAAAAAAGAATGAGAGATCGTAGAGAAAAATGAGATATGGATGAGAAAGAGAGTAAAGGATGAATGAGAGAGTTACAGAGATGGTCAGTTAAGAAATTTTTGTGGGGATTTTCTTAAATTCTATCGAATGATGTATGATGTTCTGGAAAAATATTTTATTTTCCATACATTGATCTCTTTATTCTCATTCTCGAATGATATATACATGATCTTCTTCTTTATTTTTATATGATTTTGATATCGATATAAATTTCATAGTTTGTATAAAATTGTTTTTGTTTTCATTTTCCATACCTATTACAATACTATCAAATTGTATTCCAACTAATATCTGATGAATCGATATTTTATCGTTAACTCCAAAATTTTCCTCCATTTCCATCCATCTCTTCCAAGTCTACTCGAATTAAGATTTTTTATATCCTTTTATTTTTTTTTTGTATTTTTTTCAGATTTTTCTTTATTTTTTGTTTTTTTTAGTTCCAATGTCTTTGTTTCACTTTACGAAAGTCTTCATTTAGAAGTGTCCGACTGGAAAATGACACATTTCTTTTCTGTAGACAACGCTCCATTTCTTTTCCTTTCTATCCTCATCTATCTTCCTTCCTCTTCCTTTTTCTATTTCTCTTTCACTCTTCTTTCTCCTCCGTCATCTACTTTTCTTCTCTGTCCTCAGCTCATTTCCAACATTCTCTTCATTCTCAACTATCTCATTCCCAATATTTCATCTTTTCACTCATAAAACTATGAACTTTCCACCTCTTTCTCTCTTCCTTTAATCGCCCACTATTTAGAAACATTTCTTTCTCCATTGCTCCATATCTGTCTTTTTTACTTCACTCAAACCTCACTCAGACCTCACTTCGGTCATGAAATTGAAATCCAGACGAGACGAGCAGAGAGAAAATAAAAGGAAATAAGATGAAAATTAAAAAATACGAAAATTTGAAGAGCTGAAATTTAATACAGCTGTGAAGAAAGAGGGAGTGAGGGAGAGAGAAAGAGGGAGTGAGGGAGAGAGAGAGAGAGAGAGAGAGAGAGAAAGAGAGATCCCGTCGATTGTGGATGATGGCGCTCCGAATTGGTTAACATCACAGCAAACTTCTCCAATTATAAAATTCAACAACCCGATAACGTATCGAACAGAGGAGCTCCAACGACGAGGAGCAGAAACGACCACCTTCTTTCTCTTTCTTTCTCTAGCTTCTCTCTCTTTTTCAAGGAGTTGGGGATAGAAAAAGAGGGTTACCACGGTGCTGCATCTTGAGTCGTTTCCCCCACCGCTTGAGAAATATTTTCTGCGTCTTCGGATTGAAACTGAAGTGGTAAAAGAGGAAAATCGGATGGCGAAAAAGAGATGGTTGGGGCAAAGTTTAAGGGGGTAAAGAGAAGGTCAGAGGGGAGAGAGAGAAAGAGAAAGAGAAAGAAGGAGATGGCCAGAGAGGGAATCGAGTGAAAAATCACCAATCCATGAATCCCCAACGACTCCTTCAGCCTTCTGAAGTCAACGTCTCGTCTCAAAATCGATTCCATATCGAGGACAAATTTAAGAACTACTTCAAAACACAACCAGCAGCGTTGCCACACTGTGCCACGTCACCATCGACCACCCGCTCCCAAACATCGTTACTTCGACTTCCATCGTCAGTCGTAAATTGATATTCGAACTGCATGTCATCGGTGGGTGTGGCTGAGGGGGCGGGAGGAGGAGGAGAACGAGGGACTTTTTTCCGCGCGAACGAAACGCGAACTTCGTCGCCATGTTGACTCCCGCGGCGAAATACGTGGCACCACTAAGCGAGGGTTGCAAAATACATGAGAGCCGACGACGACGACGAGAGTGAGAGCAACAACCAAAAGAGCATCCATGTGCTGCCATATTTTTCGTTGCGATTTTTCTATTTTTCTATTATTTTTCTATTTTTTTCCTATTTGGTTTCTCATTTTTTTCTTATAATTTTGTTATTTTTCAATTCTTCTGGCCTCTTTCTATTCTTTTGCTTTCATTTTATTCGGTTGATCTCTTTCTATTTGTTTGTTTTTTTTTTTAAATTCGTTTCCTCTTTTTTGATTCTTTTACTATTTTTTCCATTCCTTTTCTGTTTTTCTATTCTTTTGCTCCTTTATAATTTTTTACTCTTTTTCTCTTCGCTCCTTTTTTATTGCTTTGTTTTTTTCCTTCTCTTACTTTGATTTTTCGTTTCCAATCCGGGTGAATTTCATGCATTTCTCTCGCGAAACTTGTTGTTTCTCAGTTGGACGAGGAATTTTATTTATCTGGCAACACTGAGGGTTTATTGAGGATAAGAGGTGGTTTGGAGTAGAGGAAAGAGATGGAAAGAGTGAAGGAAGAGGTGAGAAAGTGAGAGGAAAGAGTTGAAAAGGAAGGGGATCGTTGGAGGAAGGATTGAGGAATTTTGTTAAGTGTTGCAAGCTGTTTTTCTACACAAAGGGATTCAAAAGATTTTCTTTCTTCTCAACTTCCTTCAATTGATATGCCATCCAGTTATCGTACTACTTTCATCAGCCTTTACCCTTTTTTTCCTTCAAAACAATCCCATTCTCTCCTCACTCTGCAAGAGGAGAGTAAGAGAAGGTGATCATAATTGCACCTCACTTCATTCTTCAACGTAGTCCTTGAAACAGTTTGTTTGATTTTTAATTCAACTGAGAATTTCCTACAATTGTGCACTTTCTTTTTCGCTCGTCATCTCGTCATCAACTCCCAGTGTTGCCACACTTTATCGCTAGTATTGCCACAGTTCTTCTACCAGTGTTGCCACTCTACTTGCCACACTCCTCCAAGAAGAATCCATTGTTCGCCGGTGTTGCCGGAGTCGGTTGAAGTCTGCAAATTAAATACAAAGTGCCAAAAGTACATTGTTAGCCAAGAGAAGCCAACAACAGTTTTCTCAATCCACCTCTGATTCTTCGACTCTTGCACTCCTTAATTCACCACGCCCACTTCTCCATTCATCGCGCCCCCTTCGAGTCGATCCACAGTCGGCTTTCGAATCCTCGCCTCAGCCTTTGTTTTCATTCAGCCAATATTTGCGAGCGAGAGGCAAATTTTTGACTCACCAAGTGAGAGAGAAAGAGCGAGTCATAGGAAGTCCTTTTCTCGCGTTCACAATTGTATTTGGGCTCACCACGAGACGGACGTCCTCGGGGGGGACCTCGAACGAAATCTTAATCAACTTTTAAGTTTTTGAACTTTTCAACTTTTCACTTTTGAAATCAACTCAGCAGCCAAGACGACTCGAGCTTTGAGCTTCGACTTCGGTTTGAGTTTTAGTTTGGGATGGACGGAAAGTGTGTGCAAAAGAGAGAGAGAGAGAGAGAAGAAACGTATATTTGAATGTGAGAAGTTTATTAAGAGTGCTGCCAAATTTGCTGAATGAGCAGCTGAATTGCACCAGTTGCACTAATTTGAACTCCTCCGGCTCGGCAGGATCCAAACTCAAACAGAGAGTGGAACATGTGCATGTGATGGAGAGAGGGAGAAGGAAAAGGTCAAGCGCGGTAGGGTTGCCAACTACTTCGAGAAGGATGGATTTAAAAAGATTCATGTTGGGTTCAAAAACTTCTTCCTTAAAATTTCTTCTTATTTTTTAAAATTTTAAATTCAAGAATTAATTATTTGTTTGTGTTGGAAAAAGTGTTGAAAACATTTGAAAAATTTGTCTTCTGATCCGAAAAAAATTAAAATTTTTCATAGTTTTCTTTGGCAACCCTGCTCCACCTTAGGTCTCTCAAAGTAGTTTTTCAAAGAAAACTTCTCACTAATGTGTAACTTTGATTTCCACGTCAAACATTCTCCTTTCCCTCTTTCACATGGTTTAAAGGTGATTCCTTCTTCTTCAACTTAACTTCTCTCGTTCGATGTTTTGTTTTTCTTTTACTTAGCTTCT
Source organism: Coelopa frigida (assembly GCA_017309665.1). NCBI lineage: Eukaryota > Metazoa > Arthropoda > Insecta > Diptera > Coelopidae > Coelopa > Coelopa frigida. Next base: position 9,057,313 of record CM029565.1, read on the forward strand.
CCTCCTTCATCGTCATCTTCTTCATCGTCGCCTCCATCTCTTTTGCCTCCTTCGGCATCTTCTCCTTTGAGTTGTTTTCGACTAGGAGGATAAATTAAAATTTCACAAATTGATTACTTTTCCTTGGGGATTCATTTTCACCCTCGAACCATGCTCTACCTCTCTCACTCTCTATCTCTCTCCCTTCATCTCTGTTCTACCTCCTTCTCAATCCAAACATCGCCTTGGGCCATGAAACCTTCTCCTAAACCAACTGCTGCGGCCTTTGAGAAGTCCATGCGTTGATCTCTCCGCCTTTGACCCATTCTCTCTCCTCACCATCTCCTCCCTCATTCCCTCACACTCTTTCTCTCTCGCTCATCTCAGTGAAAATAACAATAACAATAACAACAACAACTTTGCATTTAATCTCGAACATCTCGAAAGCTTACGAAAACTTTCTGTTCTAATTGTGTAGGGCAAAAGTTTTCGTTGGGATTTCGCATCCGCCTGCGAGGTGAATTTTTGATGCTTTTTCTCTCTCTGTGTTTTGTTTTGTTCACCTCGGAATTTTTTCGTGCCCACGGTTTTTTTTTCGACTATGTTTTGTTCGAAAGTAAAATATTTGCGATTTTTTCCACGTCGCTTTGGCGTTTATTTTCGCCGAATACTTGTGAAAACATGCCTTTTTGTAGTAGTAATAGTTGTTGTTGTTATAGTTATTTTTGTTGCTATTGTTATTTTTGCTTCTATTGTTGTTATTACTCTCTTGTTGTTCTCTGTTTATTTGGGGGGAATTTTACGGTACATGACCCTAGAGTAGAGGCAAATTTTTGCGGAACTTTCTTTGATGGCGAAATCAGTGGAAAATCATGTCGAATCCGAGTTGGGGAAAAGTTCCAACGTGAATATACTATCTCATTTTCACTCACTATTATTATGCAGCTCCCTCTCGCTCTCCGGTTCTCTTATTCATTCTCTTTGTAGCTTTTGTTGTTCTGACTCAGGAGATTGGAGACAAATTGTATGAATTGTGCTCGAAATTAGGACATCGTAGGTCAAGGTTTAGAATTCGAGCGCTTGGGAAATTGTATGGAGTTATGAAATAATGAAAATTTTCGCTTCGGATTTCGTTCACGAAAAAAAATAATGAATACAATAAAGAACTCATAAAAGGAAAATTTTATTCAAATTAGTTATCTCGATTTCTTCTAATTAAATTGTATGAAAAATTATTAAATTAAAATTTAAAAAAACTTAAAATTATAAAAGTTATCGTGACTTCACTTCAAATAGTACAGACATTTTTTTTTAAATTACTTCTTTTCAAATTAAAAAAATCAAAAAAATTCAACAATTTATTAATTTAATATAAATATATATTAAATATTTATATTAAATATAAATTCATAAAAAAAGTAATATTTATGGTATACAAAAATAAAATATAATTAAATTAAAAATATATTTAAAAAAATTACAAAAAATTGAAAACATTAAAAAAATAATTCTTTAAAAATATGAACAAATTAATATTTTTTTTAAAAATAAAAAATTAAAAAGAACAAATAAACAAGAAATTTATTAATTGAAGAATTAAAAAGTCTTAAATATGTAAACAAAATACATAAAAAAATATTGTATATTAAACAGAAATTTATGAATATCGAAATATAATAGGAAGCAAATGTAGGCGTGATAATCAAAATCATAGCATAGTGAAGGCTATCACGACCATAGTCGATTAACCAACCTCCAGAACATCTTCGACTGACACCTGACCTCCACCATATTGTTGTCTATAGAGCAAACTGTCCATCTGTCTTTGTCGCTGTCTCTATCTCTATCTCAGTCTCCGTGTCTATCTCTGTCTCGCTGACTCGGTTGACAGATGACAATGCATGGACACGTCTTGCCACTCGGCCGCGGCTGTGAAGTGTGTGGGCGTGGCAGCAAGTGGGCGTGTGCATGTGTGAAACCTGTGGGTGGAGGATCGTGTCGTGGTCTTGGGTGTGGTCGTGTCCACCTGTCAAAATGGCGTGTTCGCCAACGGATGTAATTCGAATGAGAATCGAGAACGGAACATGTTTTGCAGGGAATTCATTAAAATCCAAACGACGGATGGAAACCGATCGATCCGGTTACTTTAGTGATATCCTCTCATCCTCATATCTCTCAAACACTCTACCGTGAGAGTGTGTGTGTTTTCAGTGTTTCTGTCCCTGTCTGAGTGTTTTTGTTTCTATATCTATCTCTGTGTTTGTGTTTATGATTAATTGGCCCAAGCACCGCTAATTAATTAACTATAATATTTCCCACTTAAACATTTCCCATTTGTCCCACCTCCAACGGCATGAATGAAATTCAATTCCATCCACATGAAATGCAATTTATTCATCATTCTCACTCACTCTTTACCTCTCTCCTTCTATCTTTTTGCAGGGTCGGATCCTAATCCATTAGCGTCCGCGTACATGTCAACGGCCGCTGGTCTGCCGCAGTTCGGTAGCGCCGCCCTCTCCGCCTCACCGCTGGCGAGCGTCGCCCTCAGCACCGCAGCAGCAGCTGCCGCGGGCAAGCAGATCGAAGGTAAGTGTGTGTGTGGCAACAATTGTGGGGTTGGGTTGTTGTTTGCTTCGATGTTGGGAGGGTCGATGGAGGTTGATTTGAGGGTCGCTTGAGGGTGGCCTGAAGAGGTTCCGGGGAGATTTCTGGGAGGTTCGGGAGTCTTTGATGGGCTTTGGGGAGGTTCGTGGAACGTCGATGAGGTTCGTGAGGTTTCGCGGGGGGGATCTTCAGGAAGGTTTGGTGGAGGTTTGTGGGAGTCTGTGGGGTTTACGAAATCCTGGATCGAGAGATCGGCGGGGTCGAGATTGTTGGGTCGCTCTTCATGTTGTGGCCTTGTTTGCGGGATTTTGTGCGTTTATCTCGTTGTTGTTGTTGGTGGTCGAGTTGCTGTTTGAAGGTTTGATTTTTGTTTTTGCTGATGTCGGAGTTGTTGGTTCTATCATTGTTGTTGTTACATTCACTATTGTTGTTTCTTTCATAATAGTTGTTAATTTCATAGTTGTTGTTGTTCCGTTGTGTATCAGTTATACTACATAGTTGTTGTTCATATTATTGTTGGTTTTCTAGATATAATTGTTGTTCTTAATATTGTTCTTTTTGTTCCTGCCATTGCTGTTTTTGTTGTTGTTTTTATTATTGTTATTATTGTCACCGATTGTGGCATCGCTGGTATTTTCGCTGGTGTCCTTGTTAATCTCGATGTATTAGCTGTAGTTGTAGTTGTCAACGATGACGATTTTGCTGTTTCAGTTTTAGAGATTTTGATGAGCTTTAACACATTCTCTTGCTCCCCCTCTCTCTCTCTCCCGCTTGCTTTTTCTAACGCCCTCTCTCCCTCTATTTCTCTCCCTATCTATCTCCCCTCCATCTGTTCTCAAACGTCAAGCTGACAGTTTGATAAATTTTCAAAATAGCGAGCATGTCTATCTCTCTCCATATGACCTCACGTTCTCATCTCCCTCTCTCTTCTTCTCTCTCTCTATCTCTCTCTCTCTCTCTCTCTCCCTCTTTCTATCTCCCTATCTCTGTAAGTAGGAGTGTGGAAATAACTATTCAAATGTCATGTTTTGTTAGATGGTTGTTGTTTTATAATTTTGTTGTTAATGTGGTTGTTATTGTTGATGTTGTTGTTGATGTGGTTATTGTTATTGTTGTTAATGTGGTTATTGTTGATAGATATATTGTTATTTTTGTTGTTGTAACTGCCACGTAATTAAGCAATTTCACTTGTTTCATTCCCGCCTCCATTCTCGCTCGTCCTTTCTCCTTCCTTCCTCTTCACTTCCCCTTCCTCCCCTCATCCTCTCGCACTTCTATCATCAATCACAATTGCATGCGGTGCAGCAGTGTGGAAAAGAGGTGGAGAGGCAGAGTGTGAGAGAGAGAGAGAGAGAGAGAGATAAACGCCAGTGGCCGCCGTCATTTTGCGGCGTATTTATAACATATTCACATATTTTCCCGCCTCTTTCTATCTCTTTCTTTTCGCTCCCTATTTCTCTCCCTCTTTCTCTATTCTTTTTCTATCATTTTTTCTCTCCTTGTTTCTATCCCTCCAGACGACCTCCCACGACTTTTTCCTCTCTCTATCTCTAACCGATTCCTTCTCCGTCTCCTTCCACTCCCTTTCCATCTCTTACTCTCACTTTTTCTCTCTTTCTCTCTCTATTTCCTCTCTTCCCATCTCCTTTCTCTGTCTCCCCTTCGTCTCCATTCGCTTTCTTGGCCTCGCCTATCGGCATCCACGATCCGCAAAAGCACTTCCTGTTGCTGCAAACGCGATTTCCTCGATTGCAGTTTCCGCTTCCGGCGAGCATGATGATGCATCCGCTAGCGATGCAACGACAACAACTACAACAACAACAAGAGAAATGAAGAAGGCGAAGACAAGAGCGACGACAACGATGACGATGACGACAAGAGCAACACCAACAAGGAGGACGACAAGAGAAACTACAACGACGAAGTCGACGTCGCTCAGCCGCAGACGCCGAGCACACATTTCGACTCCATGTGTGTGTGTGTTGGCTTCATGTGTGTTCGTGTCTGTCCATGCACGACTGCTTCTGTCTGTCTGTCTGTCTGTCTGTCTGTCCGTCGGTGTGTTTGCCTCTCTTTCTGTCCGCCTCTTTCTCTATCAGCCTCTCTGTCATCTCTGTCCGCCCAACTGTGTCTATTTATGTAGGAAGGAAGAGGGCAAAATATTGCAGCCATTTTGTATTCCCGCTGCATCCCCCATTGCTCGAGGCCAACCGACAGCCACCTTCGGCTCTGGTCCTGGATGCCTTGGAGCTTGGATCAGAAAGGGAGGGTGGACGGGGAGGGTGGACGGGGAGGGTGGACGGGGAGGATGGATGGAGGGACCACTGGAGGATTGCGAGGATCGCGTTTTAACCCTGGGGATTTACGCGTATCTTCGGATTCGACTTCAGCGAGATGAAATCACACTTGGGGGCGTGCCAGAGTCTACAGGGCAAGCGATGGAAATTGAATCCTGTTTTAAAGGGCCGCGTGCTAAAAGAAATGGTTTTCTTTTAGAAGGAAAATCAAATACTAGATATCATTAAAGTAGTACTATAAATATTTTTGCAAATCTATTTTTTAATCAATTTTATTATTTATTATTGGATGGATAATGAAATAATCGATCAACACTTGATGGAAAAAATAATTTCAAAAATATCGAACAAAATTTAATCGTAAAAAATAATTTTAAAAAAATCGATCAAAATTTAATCGAAAAAATATTTTTTCAATGAAAAACATTTAAAATCACAAATCATTTAAAAACAAATCCATTAAAATTTTATCAAAATAAAATAATTTCAAAATAAATTAAAATTTAGACGACGAAATTTTCATAAAAAAAAAAAACAATATTGATCAGAACAAATTTAAAAAATATCGAATAGAAATTTAAAGATTGTTATTATGTTATGTCATAATGGGTTCGGTCCCTGGTATTGAGATTTGTAAGATTATGCTCTGGGGATCGATGGAAGAAATTATACATAGTTTAGACATAAATGACTAGATACTTCAATCGTTCTCCTTCACTTTCGTTTACATCCTCCCTCGTCTTCGAACCCCATTGCCTTCGTTATACTTCAGTTTTTCTCCTTCTTCACCTCTTCGACTGCTCTTCATCTGCTCCTGGTAATCCCCTTGGGTTCATTGAGAACTTCGACTGGTTTCCATCATCGGCGCTGATGAATCTCCTTCGTTCGAATCACGGTGGCTTTGAAGTGACCCAGATTCGATTCCTATTTCCTTAGCACTCTTTCAACCCAATTCCAGTTCTATCGAAACAAGTCACTTTCTGTATTTTTTTTCTCCCGATTTTTTCATATTTCCCCTTCCTATATTTTCTTTCTTCATCCCTGATTCTGACCTCCTTACTCGGAAATTCCGCCATCAGATTATGGTCGAAATTTGACCGATTTCAGCAACCGTTTCCTCCTTTTGCTTCCCTTTTCTCTCTTCTACTTCAGTTTCCCCTTCCGCTTCCTCTTCCGCTTCCTCTTCCAGTTCCGTTTCCTCTTCCAATAGTTCGACTTTCGCTGAAGCGTCGGAATTTGATGTGAATTCTTCGGAGAAACACTCATCTCCATCTCTCTCCATCTGCCTCACTCTCTTCCTCTCCATCTCTCCCACTTCATCTCTCTCTCACTCTCTTCCTCCTTCAATATCTTAACCTATATCTGTCTCCCTCAACATATCCTTGAAGTTTCTACTTTTTATTGTTTACTATTTGCAATTTATTTTTGATTTTTGCCTTCGCTTCGAAATCTATTCCTGATTTTCCTATCCGTCTGTCCGTCCATCTGTCTCTCTGCCGATCAACATGTACTTCCGTTAGATTTACCATATATTCTTCCGTCTTCCTTTCTATCAATTCGACCGTATATTTCTCCTTCCTTCTCACCTTCTGTCTCTCATTCCTTCTATCCTTCCGTTTCTCCTTTCCATCTGCCTATCTATCGATGCATGTGTGTCTTTTCCGCTGTTTGCACCCATGTTTTTCGGTCTATTCAATATTTTCCCTAAATCTTTTCTTTTTCTACCCCCTCTCTCCATCTATCCTCTTCTAACCTCTTCTGTTTATCCTCATGTCTGTCTCTCCGTTCCGCTTTCAGTCTGCCACTGACAACGTCATTTCTCTGCTTCGCGTGCATAAAAATATTTCCCTTTCTATATTGTTCTTTGTTCTTTTTCTCCAGCTTGCTTTTCTTCTTGCACTCCGGCCTTCATTTTTTTTTCTTTTTTATTCTTTCCTTTTCTTTTCTATTCTTTCCTGTTCTTTTTTTTCCTTTTCTTCTCCTTCCTTGTTCCTCATGATTTCCTTCCTTCCTCCTTCTCTTGATTTCCTTCTTCTGCTCGCTTGCATATTTCTTACATCCGTTGCATGCTGGCGTCATGTTTATGTGTGTGGGAGTGTGTGAGGTCGTTTGGTGGTGTGAGTAGGATGCGGTCGTTTTGTGTGGGTGTGCGTGTGTGCATGAAAATGTGTAAATGTATAAATATGTGTATGTGTATGTTATTGTAATGCAATATTTTGCAAACATTCTCCTTCGAGATTTTGCATGTGTCGTTCTCGTCCTCAGCATCGTCGACCTGCCATCGCGTTCTTCTTCACAAACTGCTTTTCCAAACTGCATCTCCTTCTTTCTCTTTGTCTTTTTCTTCCCTTTCCTTCCATCTCTTTCTTGTTTTCATCTTCGTATTCGTGTCCTTGGAGTCTTTCGATGGCAGCGCAATTAAATTGCCACTTGATTTGGCGGAAAATTGCTTCCATTTGTTTGGCTGCCCCTGTCTCCCATGTCTCTTTTCCTCTATGTTTATAACTCTCTGTTACTCTACCTCTCTTCCTTTCCCTCTGTCTTTCTCTCTCACCATCTCTCTCTCTCCCTTCCCCTTCCTCCTAAGATGTTTGCTACATATTGAGAAAGCTTTGGTTGGTCGCGTTATATCATGGAAGTTATGCAAGGGTTATCAAAGGGAATTAAGAAGGAGCTTGATACAAAAACAAAAACAACAAAAACAACAACAGCAACAACAACAACAGTGAGGACAATAATGATGATAACAACAACAACAACAATATGAAGGATATTTTACAACAACATCAACATATTACTAGCAGCATTAACAACAACATTCAATTACGCGCTTAACGTCGCCTCTCAGTCGCTCTCTCGCTCATACCCTGATCTCACTGCATTTCACCATCCTTCTCTCTTCACATCACTCTCGTTCTTCCTCTGGTTCTCCCTCTCCCTCACGATCCCTTCTCCTCCTCTCTGACCGCCATTGGGTTACGCGTCCTTTGTGAAATGCATCCTTAATGCGCCGCACACATGCGTCCGTCCGTCCATCTGTCTGTCTGTCGAATGTCCCACTCACTCGCCCTCTCACTCTATCCATGGTGTCAGCTTTTCATGCTTTGACACACTCACTCAGTCACACTCCGATTCTCTCTCTCATTCTCCTCCCTCTCTATCCCTTTACCTCCATCTCTATCCCTCTACCTCCATCTCCCTCTCATTCAATTCGACTTATGGACACGGTCTTCGTCGATGTCAGGTCGGAATCTGATCCTTACACTTGACGCCACCAACGCTTTAATTAATGTCCTCGCGTTCTGAAATCTTAATTCGTTTCCTAGTACTAGAGACTGAGGGAATTCCTTGTAGAGAACTTCTTGTGGTGAACTCTTTTTAGAGAATAGAAAATGTTAAGTAGAATCCTCTTAGAAGTCTCTTAAAAAGCTTCTTTTACCATGACATGGTGCTTTTTCTGTTTGAGTTTTTGACAATGAGAGTTTTTGGGGTCAAATTCTAGAACTTTGGAAAATCTCGACGTTTGAATTTGATGTCCTTTTATAGTCTCCACTTCCCTCACTCACTTTTTACATTCTAAATAATCTTCTTATCACTCTTTCCTCTCTCGCTCTCTTTTCCTCTCTCGTTCCTCTAACTCCAATCCTTCGTTATCCTAATTCTCGCTTGAACTTTTTCCGCTTAAAATTCGCTCATTAAATTAAATCGTCGCATAAGGCGTCTACGAGAAGTAGTGAAGTGGGACGAGAAGGTGGGTGGAAAGAATGAGGTGGAGAAGAAGACAAAAGAGAAAGTAGAGGGAGAAGTAAATGAGTAGGAAGAAAGCACCGTTATGCTCAGAATTTCACATTCTCGCCTCGCCATTCAACGCTTCATTTAGTGGCAGGGCCGCATGTCCTGTGACCGCGAAGGATATCGTTGTCGTTGGGTTGGTGATGATCGTGTTGTTGTCATTGCTGTTCTCATCTTTGTTGTTGTCATCGTCATTTTTGTTGTTATTATTATAGTTATTATAGTTGTTGTTATCATTATTCTTCTTGTTGTTGTTGTTGAAAGTACGTCCTGAACCGCCAGACACCAGTCTCCAATTAAGACGGAAAGCGGATACAACGCAGGATATGAGTGTCGAAATCACGCGCACACATTGTCGCTGCTTTAACACACACAAGCACACACACACACTCACTTCCCCACGCACACACTCTCATTACCTTCTTTCACCCTCAGACACTAAAGAGCAGAGCGAATTCTCCCACAAGCAATATTATTTTTCATATACAAACGAGAATTTCAAACAACAAGTATTACTCACAAACACATGCAAAGTCTAGGATATCTTAGACACAAATACACGAGAATATCTCACACACAAATACATGAGAATATCTCACACACAAATACACGAGATTTTCTCACACACACGGCTCGGCCTCCCACACACGTACACAAACCTCTCTCATACCCGAACCTCTCTTCAGGAAGCAGTGTCGTAATGAAGGATATTGTTATGTTAAACGAATGAGTGAGGAAGAGAGTAGGCAAATGACTGAGAAAGAGAGGGGGGATTTAAGCTAATGGGAAGACATCGCCGGCGGTTGTCGACAAAGTTTACACCACATCCACCCCCATCCCATCGTCTGCGGCGCCCAATTTTGGCGCAGTTTAGAAAATTCTTTTGTGAACTCTCAACGATGATTTTTCACCACTTCATTAGAAAGCCACGGACTTGTGGGAGGGGGTGGTTTTGATATCCTGGGGGCTGTATTAGGATCAGGATCCCGAGCTTATCTGGCGACACGAGGCATTCATGCGAGGACGTGGCAATTGGTCGGGAGCCTCAGGGCGAAGAGCGAAGTGTTTAACAAATCACACGACTTGAGGAGACCGCGGTGTGTCGTAAGGAAAGTTATGCAAATGCCTTGGGGGGCGTGGCGTGTGTGAGAGAAAGAGTGAGGAGATTGTGAGGAAGGGGGTGTGGCATGTGTGTGGGTGGGAGGTGGCAGCTTAAATGGCAGTGATTTGCGTTTAATTGGAAGCATGTGCATGGCTGCTGAGCGATAAGGATTCTGGTCCTCAACCACCTGATCCTCCTCATCGACATTTTCGTGGTTGTCCTTTGACATACGAATTTAAGAATTAAGGAACCGATGTTGCTTCTTCTAATTAGAGGAAATTGGGAACATTTTATAAAGTTTTTTCTCTTGGGTCTGGAGTTAAACTCATCGAAATATATATTTCATATCGATTTATTTATATTATAAACTTTAAAATAATCAATATCATATATATTTTTAATTAAATTTAAATACCGATTAAATTATTGATTAAACTAAATATCTTATTTCAAAAGGAATAAAATTTAAATTGCATATTTTTCTCTCTTTCTTCTCCAGGACCCGAGGGCTGCAATCTCTTCATCTACCATCTGCCGCAGGAATTCACCGACACCGATCTCGCGTCCACCTTCCTCCCGTTCGGCAACGTGATCTCCGCCAAGGTCTTCATCGACAAGCAGACGAATCTGTCCAAGTGCTTCGGCTTCGTTTCCTTCGACAATCCGGAATCGGCGCAGGTAGCCATCAAAGCGATGAACGGATTCCAGGTGGGCACGAAACGGCTGAAGGTTCAGCTCAAGAAGCCCAAGGATGCTTCGAAGCCTTACTAAAGAGAGATGTCGATCACGAGCCACGCCCCCAATCAACAGCTCAAGAAGGGGCGGAGGAGAAGCAGCAGCGTCGCAAGGACGTCGAGGTAGGCGAAAGGATCGAGCTTGATTATTTTTCCTTTTGGCGGCGCTGTTTTTATTAATGCTTAGATTTTTTAGATTATGTCTTCTTATTTGCCACTTCAATCCCTTTGATTCTGATCCTCAATCCTTCTTTACCTTCCGTTCTTAATTTTTCCTAACCTTTTCTTATTATTTCCATCTGCTTCGCGATCCGATTTCTATTTATTTTGATCGCTTGGAGTCCCTGGGACTCTTGATTTAAAAGTCACAAGCCCTGAAGCTTCTGAAAAAGTACTCAAAGAAGGTTGAAGAGTATTTTTCTGGAAGCGAATTAAAGTAGGTGGCAACATGTTGATGGCAACGAAGCCACATATTTTAAAAATTTTGGAAAATCCCATTTGGAAATGAATTAAAAACAATTAATCTTTCAAATCACATTAATTTCCAGATAATATTTTGAACGTCTAAACATGTTTTTAAAACATTTATTAATCAGTAAAAATTAAAAAAAATAATATTTTACAATAACAAATGACTTTGTTAATGAATATAAAATTGTCTGAATATTTGGAACTTTTTTACAAAATAACATACTAAAACATTTTGAAATATTTTGAAATACTTTGTAAAGTTAAAATATCTTTAACATGAATTTCACACAACTTCCGAAGCTTCCAGCATGATGATGTCCTGAAAAGCTTACATTTTATAAAAATTAAAAATTACATAAATATTTCATATCGATTTGGTCGACCGTGGGCTGCGTTTCGGCGACAACCTGTTGCAACTTGCTTGGTTTTTCTTTTCATGTTTTCTTCCTTTTATTTAAAAACAAAAACAACTACTACAAAAAACATTTGCGCGCGTAAATGTTTAATTTTTATACATTTTTTCAAATCAAATAATGAACGTAAAAATAATGAATGTAAAAAACGTAAAAATTTGAACGTAAATCACATTTAGTTTTAGGCATAATCGTAGTATATTTTTGCTTTTACTACTCCTCAAACTCAACTATGGAAAGACAACGAATTGATTAAAGTACTAAAATTGAGAAGGTAGTAGACTACCTTTTAAGGCCATTAACCTGAACCCTGAATTTCTCTGAACGGAAAGTGGATTAATTTTTATTTTTTTCTTTTTGTAATGTTTGTTCTTCGAACTGCTTTTTAACAATTAAAATTGTTCATATTTAGTTATTAAGTGAAATATTGTTTTATTTTTATTTTCATTTAATTTTAAGCCAACTTGTTAATTTTTATTTTGTAACCACAATAACTACAACAACAACAACCCGTAACTAGAACACAAAAGTTAAAACTGAAACAAAAAAGACAAGGTCAAAAATAAAAAAAAAGAATAAAAATGAATTATAAATAAAATCAATTGAATTGAGAAATATTTAAAATTTTGAGTGAATTCCGACCCTCGTGTATTTGTTTCGAGCACTACTTTTTTTTATTTCATACTTTATGTGCGAGTGGTGGAAAGGAGTAGCTTCCAGTGTTGCTTGTTTCGTGTTCCTTTTGCCCACCGCTCGCTACTATTTCGATTACTATTTCACTTACTAGTTTTCACAATGTTTTCAAAACGCTTTTGGAGCCATGAAAAATACACTCACATTTTTCTACTGCACTCACACACATACGCGCACACACTATACTTCGCTTTTGTTTGTGTTTATTACTATTATATTTTTTTATACAATAATATTATTTATCCGTATAACTATTTGGAAAAAAAGTCGAATTAAGAAGAAAAAAATACTCATAATTTTTTCAAATGCGTTTGTCATGAAAATCTACTGCACATTTGTTGCTACCTTTAGCTACTACTTGTTACTTTGATTACTACTACTACTACTGCTATATTTGTTAAATACAATGAATTACATACACACTTTTTTTTTATATGCAAACATACAGATTGTACTATTCTATATGCTATGTATTTTGTTCTTAATGCTTATTCTTCTTTTATCATGTTTATAAATTATTATCGCTCAACTATTATATAAATATTTGCATATATTTATAGTTTTAAACGATGTTTGCATCGAATGAATTACTGTTTCTTGTAGAGTGAATTGCTTTTTCTTCGATATACACTCATATATACGTATATACCTATATATATTATATATAATATACACTATGTATATTCACAAATTTTCTTAAATATTTAAAATAAAGCTTTGTTTTCTGTTCTCATTTGCATTGATTTCCTTCTTGTTTTATTTGTTATTATTTTGTATATTTTTATTTTTTATATAATTTTCAGGAGAAATTTTTCTTTGGAAAATTATTTTGAATTTTTTCAGCTTTTTATTTACATTTTTTGAAGTTAAATTTAGTGTTTAAAATTGAAATTCTTGCTATGTTTTCCTTCCGATCTCCTTTAATCTTTGAACAAATTGAATTGAATATCCTTTGAAGGAAATCTTTCTCGGAATATTTCCTAAATTCTCTAAACCCACCCACTAGACCTGCCCACTAGACCCGCCTTTTCTAGGAACCGGAAACCGCCTAAGCTTCCATAATTATCGAATTTTCTCACCACAGCCGACGCCCAAATAAATCAATCTTCATTACGAATTACAAACGTTGGTCCTTCGTCCCCCTCTCACGCTCTCTATCTGCCTCTCACTCTTTCTACATCTCCCTTTCACTCACTATCTCTGATAAACCGAACTCCGTCCCAAAGAATTTCGTCAGTTGGGAGCAAAAAATTGAAACAAATTCTGTGAAATTATTTCGCACGCATTCGATCCGTGAAGTGGGCGTGACGATGGCGTTGGGGGCGTGTCAGGGTTACGTTTCGGCCAGAAACAAAAGGATAAAAAAAGATGCAGAGGGAGAGAAACAGAAACAAAAGGAGTAAAAATGAACATAAGGAATAAAAAGGAACATAAGGAATAAAAAGGGAACAAAAGGATTAAACAAGAAACAAGAGAAGTAAAAGAAAAACTCAAGGAGTAAAAAGGGTGAAGTAAAAGATAACAAAAGAGGAGTAAAAAAAGAACAACAGGAGTGAGAAAGGAACAGAAGGAGTCAAAATGAAACAAAAGCGGAGTAAAACAAAAAATAATAAATAGCAGAAAAAAAGGAATCGTAATGAAATGAAATGAGAGGGAAAACGCTAATGAGGGTCAGGGCAGGGCAGAGAAATTAATTTGAATTTGAATTAATTTCAATGCGGCGCCGCCAAAGGACACGCAAAAGGGACGTTAAAGGATTAAGGGGGGAAGGGGGCGTGGTTAGGAAATGGAAAATCAACAACTGACACTTTGAGGCGATGGGAATTTGTAAGAAATTAAATTGCGCTCCAAGCTACCAAGAAAATTAGGTTCCAGAAGGAAAGGGACAGGACGATGAAAGAAACGAATAAAGAATAAAAACGTTGTTATTATTTTCTTTTTGTAAATTGAGAATTCTTCGAACTCCTTTAAGACCCCCGAGGAGGCGATGGCGCTCGATTTGACTTCATTCTTTCAAGGATGACGAAGTCCTGTTTAATTCACTGCAATGGCGACGGTCGGTTCATCGTCGTCCTTTCGGCACTTCAACTCCTCGTCATTCTCTTTTTTCTACTCATTCTCTTTTTTCTACTCATTCTCTTTCTTCTACTTATTCTCATCCTCATCATTCTTTGCCTGATTCTCCTCTTTATTCTCTTCATACTTCTCCTCATTCTCTTCAACCTTTTCCTCATTCCCTTCATCCTTTTCCTCATTCTCTTCGTCATTCTTCTCTATCATCCTCCTCCTTATCATCGCCTCCCTCATCATCCTCTCCCTTCTTTAAATTCCTCTCTCTCCATCATCCAGATCCAGATTTAACCCGAGTTTTTTTTTCATGTGATCTCATTCTCCTCCTCGTTCTCATGGTCACAATCCTGGCCCTGGTTCTTTCAAGTGTCCTCTTCATTGTCCTTCTCTCCCTTCCTCATTGTTCTTCTCCTTTTCTCATGGTTCATCTCGCTCTGTCCTCGAGGTTCCGTTCGTCATGACGTCGCCGGAGTAAATCTTGACAAAGCACTCGAAATTGCAATGAAAATTTCTTAATTAATCTGATAAAACAGCAACGCACGATGAGGACGATGAGAAGGACGAGAACAAGGAGAAGGTTCAGGACGAAAACGAGACGAGGACAACGACAAAGACAAGGACGAGGACGAGGACAATGACAAGGATGAGGACGAGTGTCCTTTATAGTCATTGCTTCGACTATTTAAACAATTCCCTTCGAGCTTCTTCTGCTTCTGTTTCTCGCCCACTCCCACCTAATTTTGTCTCACTCCCACTCAATTCTGTCTCGCTCTTTGTCTTGCCGCTCGACATCTCATCGCCGTTTTATTAAGATGGTTAAATAAGACAGAAAATGTCCTTCAGTCCGAGGAGTTCAAGCTAAACAAACAAAAAAACAAAAGAAAAAAAAAATGGACAAAAAAAATCGTCCTTCATCAAAGAAAGAGCAACACATGTTGGCACAGGGAGTGAAAAGAGAGAGTGCGAGAAAGAGATAGAAAGAATTCCGATGCGAAACTGCTTCGCTCTGACAATGAAAACATTTTTTCTGCATCTTTTCACAAGCTTCATCTGGTCCTTCTTTTTTTTTCTTCATCAGGTTCATCTTCTCTTCATTCGATTCTTTTTTTCTGCATTTGATTTTTTTTCCTTTCATTTGCTTCATCTTCTCTCACTTTATTCTCCAAGCTTCATCCTTGGACTATCGTCCTGTTTCGGCTTCTGCTACATTTGCAACTTTTGATTCAGTTGATTTCGGCTCGCTTTTATCGTCGCTTCTTCATCGTCTGCTCGCACGCCCCCCTCATTGCCCCACGCCTCCTCGAATCCCGCCCTCTCGTCGCCTCTCGAACGATTCTCGCTTTTGTCCTTTGACATTTTGTGCATTTTAATCTTTGTTCTTGGCCGGTCGCCACTCGTCCTGCTTGGGCTTCATCCTCCTTCTTGGCAGGACATCCAAATGCGATGGCGTAATAAATTGCAGTCGGTCGAAGCGGTAGCCAAGGAATCTTCTGTCTCTTTCCTTCTTTCTCGCTTTCTCCCTCTCTCTATCAGATTCTTTCTCTTCATCAGACAATGGTGGATGGCGGAGAATTCAATGTTAACTTATAAACTTCATTTTTTCCATTACATTCTCTCGCACTGTCTCGTTCTTACTATCTTTCTCCTTCTCCCTCATCTTTCCTTCTCCCTCTTCTTTCCATCTCCCTCACTCTTCCTTTTTCATTCTCTTTGATTTGTTTTTCGTTTTTATTATGTTTTCACTTCGTTCTCTCTTTGTCTTTTATTATCCTTTGCAATTTAATCAAGTGTGGTTGTTGACTTTGCTTCATTTAAGCTTTGGTCGTTGTTGTCCTCGAAGTTGTTTGTTGGATAGATGTTGTTGTCATTGTTATCCATGATGTTGTTGTTGTTATTGTTGTTGTTGATTGCATTGTTGTCAAGTCAATGAGTTCTGTTTTCTCTTTCATTGCCATCCCAACCCAACTGATTCCATCTCATCCCAATCCATCCCGTCATCTCCTTGGAGCCTCGCAGCCTCCTCCACCATGTCGTTGTCTCTTTTTTATGAGAAGTCTCTTCGTCCTTTTTCATCGTCTGCATTATTGCCTCCGCCTTGTTTGGCCCCGTCAACATTTGTCTTGCAGATTAGCGTCAACTGTTGAGGTTCGTCAGGGAGGGAAAGAAAGGGACGGAGGGAGGTCGTAGAGGATTCTTCTCTAAGCATTTCCCACAGACCGGAGGTCAAAACAATTTAAGATTCGGTCAATTGTTGAAGTTTGCAAAGGTTGACGAATCTATTCAAGCATAGAGACTACATAGAAAAGTAAACTTTAGAATCACAAATATTTGGAACAGAATTTAAAAAAAGGAAAATATATTATTTTACTTAAAATAATATAAAGAGAAGATAAATAATAATTCATATTTACATAATAAGAAAATATTTTTGTATATTTAAATTAACATATTTTTATTATGTCAATTAATTTTTAAAATGAAAAATAATACATAATAGTCAATCAATTTTTTTTTATCAGCTCTCAGAAGCTCGACAATTAAGGAATAATAATTTAAAAAAAAAAAAAAATTATTTAGCTTTAACGTTTCATTTAGCCCAGTCATCCAATAATTTTGTTTTTCGATGCTTTTTTACTTTTTCCGCCGTAAGTTTTTTGCTTTAAAAAATATCTCTCCAAATATTAAAATTTTTATTAATTTTCAAAAATATTTAATTTCAGCCTCTGAAGATAGTGAGGAAGAGCTTTGAGATTGTGTAAATACTATGTAAGGATATGCATTACCACGGTTGTTCAATTCACCACACTTCGATACGTGTAAATACACCATAGTACACTGCAAGAAAAACCGCATACACGCATACGTAGAATTTTATTTAATTTTGTCGTATGTTCATCGTATTAAAAGTAGCAAAATTTACACTACCATTTTGTACTACTACCAAACTACAATTTCCAGGATCCGAATGCTCCGATCAGCATATAAAAAAATGGGAATGACATCAATCGCTGTAATTTTTTTGAAATTTCTAGATTATTTCTATTAGGAAAAAAATTGTAAAATGTCAAAATATGTAAATTTTGTAAAAACCATCAAATTCGAAGATGTTTTCAAACAACAAAATAATCCATTATACTCGATCGATTGTTCACCTTGTGAAGTCGATTCAATGAAGAACTATTAGAGAATAAAAAATTCATTGAAATTAATGCGAAAATAAAGTTACTTTAGGCAACTGTGTCAGGGGAGTTTCTCTGGTAGACAAGTTTTGACACGCATTGACAAATCAGATTTGCGAGATTTTTGACAAAATATGTAATTATCAAAAACAAAACAAACAAAAAAAATAAAAAGAAAAAACTCAAAAACTTACCAAAATATGAACGTTCCCCACTTTGTGTTTAAATCTATAGGAGTTTTTTTCACTGTAAAATATTTTTAACGAAAACTCACTTGAATATAGTACGCTTCGCTTTTCAGTGTAGAAACACTCAAAGCAAAGCATCCGTTTTAGTCTAGTGCTCTCACTTCGATCTGTATATAGAATCGTATAAGTCGTAATTTGCGTAGATATCGTAAGAGCAAAAAAAATAAAAAAATATTGAAAAAAAATTATGATAATGTAAATTTTATGTAATTTTTTTAAACAAAGCAAGGCTGTGTGTATTGAAAAAAAGAATAAGAAAATAAAATAAAAAAATAATAAAATTGACATAAAAATATTTAGGAACATTATATATATATATATATTTAGAGATCATATAATTCCATAGTGATGAATGATATATTAAGAAAAATATATATTGATATACAAACAACATTGAAATGTAAAGAAAAATCAAGAAGAAAATCACAAAAAAATATTGAGATCAATAAATGATGTAAGGACATTTTTAGAAAATTACTTCAAATGGATTTTTATTTATATATTGGGGATGATATTAATATATGGAATTTATGGAATCTGTGGATGAAGAAAATTTTCAAACTTTTCAGTTGAATAATTTCATATTGAATAGGAAAATCAGTCTGAAATTTCTTGAGCTATGTTTAATTCGAAGTAAACCCAACATCTTCAGGGTAATAAAAAGTGAAGGAAATTATTTGTCTCTGTCTACACACGGAAGAAAACTTTGGCCAAAGAGGTGTTTCATGTGGGAATGATTAATAAATCCGAGGCAATCCATGTCTGTGCACAATGTCAACATATCTGAGTCGTTTGATTGGAAATAGTTGGCAACTCATGGGCTGGGTTGAGGTTCGTCACGAAGCGTCTGGAAACTTTTCGCATTGCGTATGCCGAAGACATCGAAGCGAAACCGTCAAAATATTTGGCAATAAACATCCAGAAGGCGAAATAGGAACGGAAACGGCAACCAAATGAAATGAAACGAAAACAACATAAAACGTGAAGCGAAAACGACAAGAAACGAGAAATGAAAACGACATGACACAAAGGGAAAGCCGAGAGAAGCGAATGGAAGCAGAAGCATGCGAATCAAATGAGGAAGAGAACAAATTCGAGAACTACGTGATTTGCTCCATAAATGATGTCGCCATCTCCCTCTCACTCTCAGTCCTTATTTTCTCATGCTTCACCAAAAGGATGATTCACATTCGAAATCAACTATTCGAGAAAGTTTTTTCGAAACTTTTTGGGGATTCGCCGGATTCGGTTGTCAACTTTAAACGAAGCCAAATGAATTGAAATGGGTTCAGGCTGAGTGGAGTCGATGGAGGTGAGGTTGGAAGATGGTTGGGGGGATCTAAAACTCGAGGCAGGTGCGACGAACGCCGGCGAACCCACCACAATCCAACGAACGGTGCGAAGATTTATGCACGTGTCTCCTGTCTCGGTAGGCGAACGTGTGTGGGTCGAATCGTAATCCTTCAGTGGGCGCGCCAACTGTGGGAATTCGGTGGAACTATTTGGGGATGTCGGAGTTTTGTGGAAGAAGTCGAAGAAGAAGAAGGTGGAGGCTCAAGGTAGGGATTTAATGTGATTTCATGTGTTCGTTCGGTTAAAAACTCATTTGACGGCATCTAGTTAGTTGTTGTTATTGTTGAGTTTTTTTTTTTTTTTTGGGCTCAGTCGGGATCTTCAGGGTCACCAGGGGGTTAAATGGGAATTGATTTGGGGATTCAAGGGTTAACAAGATGCAGCAAGCGGCAGGTGTGCGAGACGAAGTAAGGCGAAGGGTCACGAAGGAGCTTTGAAAGTCCTGTAAGGAAGGTTTTCGATTCGAAGGTGATATGAGAAGAATGAGAATAGGAAGAGGGATCTTGAAGACAATCGAAAGTTTAAGAGAAATAATTCGGAAATTTCAAAATCAAAAATTTGGAACTTCCTAAGAAATTTAAAGCGAATAAAATATTATTTTTTTATTTATTTTATTTACTATTTGGGAATTGTCTATAGATTTTTATTATCTTTTGAATTTTCAGAAAAATATTTCCATTATTTTACTATTTTCATATATTTTTGGATAAATATTATTTATTTATTTTTGAAATGCCTTAAAAATTCTTCAGAAAATAGAAAAGGTTCATATCGAGAATATATTCATATACCAATCATCTAAAATTTTATATTAAAAAATCTACAAATTTTACGAGATCATCCCTTGAAATTCTGTACATACAAAATATTTTAATATTTATTTTATTATGAATTTCTTAACATTTCTATTAATAATAAAAAATACACATATATATATATTTTTATCTAGTAAACCATAAATTATAATTATACCATATACGATAATCAATTCCTATTCATCATAAATTTAATATTAGAAAATCAACAAATTTCCAGAACCTCCTCCAGAATTAACGAACTTCAAATTCCCATGCTCATGCTCATCCTTCGTGGAAATTCTTGATGAGCCACGTTCCTGAGCACACACAAATTAGGCGGCTGCATTTTCCTGCCACTCACGGCAGACATTCTGAAAGTCCCTAATCAGCAGCTGAGCAAATTATTTTCTTAGTCATGCCTCGATTGGTTGGAAATTGGTTGGGTCGACACGAGGACGAAGGAGGTTGGTAGAAGGAAGGTTGTTCTAGGAAGGCTAGGATGAAGGTTCCTGGAAGCTGGTGAAACACTCGGATGAGTCGGTTGGCGTTGGCGCAAATAATGCTGATTTAAGCCAAATTGAATGTCTTCTGCCAGACAATTAGTGTCGATCACAGCGCAAAATTCTTCACCTCAACCCAATTCTCATTCTCCTTCTTTTTCATCATCCTCGACAGCCTCCTTCTTCTGAAGCTTCCTCATCCGCCTCCATCTCATCCTCTTCATTATCCATCCAGCTTCTTCAACTCCATCAACTGGGCGAACGAACGAACGAATGAATGAATGGCGTCGTTTCCTGTTCCTCTGGCCGTGTTCATCATCCGCTGGATGGGTTTCGGTTTCGAGCGAGCTCTGAGCCGAAAATGCTTCACACATTTTTGTTGTTTAGGTGGTTGTAATTGTTTTTGGTGTTCGAAATCTTGTTGTAGGTGGTTGCAATGTTGTTGTTGATGGTTGTCGTGTTTTTGGTAGTATTTGCAATGTTTTTGTTTATGTTCGTAATGTTTTTGTTGGTGGTTGTAATATTTTTGTTGGTGGTTGTAATGTTTTTGTTGATGTTTGCAATGTTTTTCCTGGTCGTGTTTTTGTTGTTTTTGTGCTAACCATGTCGTTGTTGTTATTGGTGGTGATGGAAGTAGTGTGGAAAGTAATGCAACAGCAGCAACGAGATCCCAGCGTAGAAGTAATTTCTTTAGCCGCAATCCTAAAACGCAAATGAACTGAGGAGCTGCGAGGTCTACACTGAGAATATTTGGAGAAAGATGTGTACCAAAAAATGTCTTGCTTCAGAAGATTGAATGATCTATTTTTCTATAAAATACATATATCTGTTAATTTTGAATTTTTAAATAAAATAAATATAAATTAAAAATATAATTTAAATAAAATAAAATAATTCATGTAAAAAATAAAAATTTATAGAAAATATAATGTATGCTCAAAATACATTTTGCCGGGTCTTTGTAAAATAAAAAGTGTTTTTAACATTTTTATTCAAAAATTTGGGCGAACAGTTGAAAAATGTAACCGTCCCTTTAAAGGATTAAACAGTCAAAAATAGTATAACAAAATATAGAAAAATAGTATAACATTACATGCTAATTACAAAAGAGAAAAGAAAATTTGCAGACCATATTCCAATAATATAAATGATTCCCTCAATCGATTCATTCTCAAAGACAACATATGTCCACTGTAAAAAAATTACCGGAACCACGAATATGGAAACCAATTTATTTCAGTGCAACGGCCGTGAGACCCAACGCAATCGAACGCAATAGCGGAACAAACCAAGACCAGAATGGAATGGAACGGAAGAGGACGCCATCGTTGGCGTCGAGTATTAAACTTCCATATGAGAGCGTAAGCGGATTAGGAAAGTTTGTAATTATGTTGGTAATTGATTAGGTTCGAACAACTAACTCCTAATAAGATTACTGCGGCCAGGTTGAGCAGCGACAGCGGCTGCGGTTGCGAACGACGCGAGGCCTACGAACAAAACCAAGCCCAGTTTGGGGGGCGTGAGTGTGTGATTGTGTGCGAATGTGTGCGTGTGCCAAACAATGGTCTCCTATCCCTGGCCAGGAGCTCGAGCTGAGCTTCGTCGGAAGCTGCGATGTTGCTGCCATTCAACTATGAAATTGAAACGATTTGTCGCCACTCGATGGGGGGCTGGGGCGAAGGAGGGATGAGATCGAGAGTTCTGGATCATGGATGGCATCGCGGTTCGATGGAACAGGGGATGTGGAATCCTGATGGAGGGACGACGTGTGATGAGGAACCGAGGTTGATACAGCTCCCGAGAAGAAGACAAATTGATGCGCCTCGATGAAAAGCCGTCGCCGCTGTTGTTGCCGTGGCCATTGTAGTCGTCGTCGTCGTCGTCGTCCCCAACGCCATCATCCTCCCTATCGTCCTTCACATCGCCGTTCGCTGTCCGCCATCGCCGCAACCGCAGTGCAGCCCTCGTTTCCGCTTCCACTTCCGCTTCCGGAGCACAGAGAACTAGGGATCAGAGCCTAGTGCATTGTCGTGAGCGGATCGTGACGAGAAGAGCCGGATTGAGCTGATTAAATTCAATGCGGCATTCGAAGCCTCTCCTGCGATGGGGCGGCGACATCAACCTCTGAAGGGGCAGGAGAGCGAGGAACGAGAAAGAGCGATTTGTTGTCCCAAGTGATGGGCGCTGGAGTTTGGGGTGAAATGCATTTTAGGAATATCCTCACCAACCGACGAGATTTCCAAACCCAACCCAACCCAAATCCTGCCTCGACCCCGGTTTTTTCGTGTTATGCAAACTCCCATTTTTCTCCATCAGCGTCAGAAATCACTGAAGTCTTCGATCTGGGTCGACGAACAGAGTCGAAGGAAAGAGGGGAGAGAAAGAGAACGAGCAGCTCCTTATTGGATCCTGGAAATAAACAACTGCAACTGTGTGGGTGAGTGAACAGCGTGTGTGTGAGAGTTATTTGTGTGTGTGTGAGAGTTCCTTGTGTGTGTGAGAGTTGCTCGTGTTTGGGTGTGTGTTCTTGAGTTCCTTGTGTTTGTGCGTGTGACTCGTGATTGATGGTGAACGATTGCTCGCAGTTCCGAAGAAAATTAACTTAAGGACTTGCGAAGCGAATGGGTTGTCGAGAAGAAGTTCACGAGTTTCTTCATAAGTGATGAGGAAAGAGGAGAAGAACGAAGAGGGGAGAAGAAATTGTGGAATGTTACATTAGAATGAATTCAAATTATGATCGAGAAGTTTGAATGACTTCGGTATGCATTTCGATATTAAGGAAACGTGAATTTAACAACGAGAGAGTTGAAGACAATTTTGGGAATTGAAGAATAATGGAATTTGTTGAGAACTTAAATCTTCTATCTTTCCAAAGGTTGGAATAGATACAGATTAATAAATTATGATCAACGTTGAATAAAAAAAATTCCATTGAACAATTATTTCATTTAGCCTTCAGCACGATTGGGAGACGATTTTTAATCCATTATAAATCTTTCTCGATGATATCTTAAAAAAATCTTTAAAATTGTTCCTAAATTAATTCAAAGTTGTTCCAAAAATTGTTGTAAAAATTATTCCAAAAATTTATCAAACATTTTTCCAAAAATTGTTTCAAAAATTGTCCCAAAAATTATTCCAAAAATTTTTACCAAATTTTGTTTCAATCAATTGTTCAAAAAAAATTAAGATTATTCCAAAAATTGTATCAAATATTTTTCAAAAAATAGTTTAAAAAAATTGTTACAAAATAAAATATCTCGAGAGATATTTCTTATGCGTTCCACTCCACTTATCCTTTATACTCCTTTAACCTTTGCCCTTCTTCACCCTTAAACCTTCACCGACCTCATCGTCACCTGGAATCCATCGCCTCGATGCACAAAACCTCATAATTTCCGTCATCCGTCAAGGGAAAATATGAGTGCGCCAGCTTGACTACAGCTGTAACCACATGGAAAGTGAGATGGAGAGAGAGACAGTGAGAGCGGTAGAGGGAGAGAGAGCGGTAGAGGGAGACAGAGGAAGAATGAATGGGAGAAAGACAGAGGGAGCTACCAGGTGAGTGAGTGAAACCGCAAATAACTACATTCGCAAATTAAATTTCATTTCCGCGAGGATGAAGAAGAAGAAGATGAAGAACTTAATAAAGGATGCTTCAAAATTCATCGTCATCGGAGTGAATTGATAGAAAGGGACTCCCTCTCTTGATGGAGAGACAAAATGAGTTGTGTTTAAAGTAAAGATCTTTTGTCGGCAGGTTGCCAGAGCGATGAATGAAATAATTCTGATCCCCGAGTCATCAACCGTTGCTGACACCAAGGGATTCCTTTTGATGAGATGAATTTTCTGTAACTCTCGTATAAATTTCTCTCAAAATTTATTGCTATCACAGTATATTTCCATCACAATTTATTTCCTTCACAATTAACTTCTCTCAAAATACATTTCTCTCCAAATACATTTCTCTCCAAATAAATTTCTCTCAAAATATCTTTGTAGTACAAAATATTCCTATCCCAATTTATTTCTCTTAAACTCAAGTCTATTCTCGAAATAATTTCATTGACCTCGATTGTTTGTCTTAATTGGAAATTTGTGATTGTCATTTTCGTCGCCAGCAGTTTTAATAGGAAGTCACTGCTGGAACAATTCAATCTGGCAACATCGTACGCTCGTCCACAATGAAGATTTCTTCGTTCTTCATCCTTCGTTCTTCACCCTTCATCCATCGTCGTTCGTTCCTCTTCCTTCATTATTCCCTACATCATTCGTCCTTCATCATCGTTATCGTCCTTGTCTCCTCGATCTGGCCGCTGGCTTTGTTCGAGTTTTGATGGAAATTTTCAATTATGAAAATTATTTGCTTGGCTTGTTTTTTGTGGTTGTACTCATTACCAGAGTTTGTTGTTGTTATTGCTATTGTCGAAGTTGTTGTTATTGACGAAGTTGTTGTTATTTTCGATGTTGTTGTTATTGTCGAAGTTGTTGTTATTTTCGAAGTTGTTGTTATTTTCGATGTTGTTGTTATTGTCGAAGTTGTTGTTATTTTCGATGTTGTTGTTATTGTCGAAGTTGTTGTTATTGTCGATGTTGTTGTTATTTTCGTGGTTGTTCGATGTTGTTGCTTTTGTCAATGTTGTTTCTATTGTCGATGATTTTGTTTTTATTGTTGATGTTGTTCCTATTGTCGATGTTGTCAATTTTGTTGTTGTTGTCAATTTTGTTGTTGTTGTCAATGTGGTTGTTGTTGTTGTTATTCCTCTGACAAGATTGCTCTTCTGCAGCCAAGGCATGTTACCATCATACTTGTTGTTATTGTTCTTTCCAACATAGTTGTTTTTCTTGTTATCATTATTGTTGTTGTTCCATTAATTGTTGTACTTGTTATATTGGAATTTGTTGTTGTTCTCATCGTTACAGTGATTGTTTTTGTTCTTGTGGCTGTTTTAGCCACTTCATTTGTTGTTGCCTTTATAGTTGTTGTTGTTTATGTTGTTGTTAATATAGTTGTTGTTGTTGTTCTGGTTTTGAAATGCATAAATTAAAGGACGTCCGCACCGAGTGGCAACCTCTGGCCACCCCAGGATCCAACTGCAGGATCGTCGGAGCTTCACGAAATAGTTTGATTGGTGGTGGAGAATGAATGAGAGCCAGATGGGGACGAGAGAGAAAATGGTTAAGCAGAGAGAGAAAGGGTGAGGGAGAGATAGAGAGAGGATGAGAGAGGAAGAGAACTAGAAATTGATAGAAGGACGTTCTTTAGTTGAGAGAAGAAGGAGGACGAAGGCTGAAAGTTGGAGAATTTCAGATGAGGAACGGCCGAAGGAAGGCGTGCAGGACGAGAGAAATTGAAAAATGATTTGCTTCATTAATTTTTCCGCCATTCGGATCGACTACGAACTGAAACCCGATATCGTCGTCGCCACTCGACGATGATGATGAAGGACGATGATGATGTTGAAGATGATGGCAATGGCGATGGAAATGATGGAGATGATGGTGATGGCGTTGGCGGTGACGACATCGCTGACGACAACGATAGCGTTGGCGGTGACGCCATCCTTCTGCCTCTGACAGGCTTCACAAGGACGCACTTCAAAAGGAAGCGGAGCCTTTTTATTCGCAGACCAACTAAAGAGAGAGAGAGAGAGAGAGTGATAGAGAGAGAATGAAAGAAAGAGAAAGGACTTGGGGCGAGCTTCTTGGGAAGGGAAATTTAATCAAAGGGCGTTTCTCCCTCTCTCTTTCGCTCATTCCTCACCTCACTCCAGCCTTCTGTCGAAGGACACAATCGACCATTGGGTTTCATTTTGGATCTTTTTGTTCGATATTTTTTGTTCGATATTTTTTTGTTCTATATTTTTTTGTTCACAAGTTTTTTTGTACTCTATGTTTTTTTTGTTTTCAATTTTTGTTTTTGTTCGATATTTTTTTTCGTAATTCTTTTCTAATTTTTTGTTCTATTCTCCGTGAACGATATTCCTTTCGTAACGGAGCGAATTTCCTGTCAAATGCAAACGACTCATCAGCGAGTCATTGAAAGAGCCACCACTGTCTCGCTCTCACTATCCCTTACTTACTCTCCCTCTCTCTGTCTCTCTCCATCTCTCCACCTTATTCTCCACTCTCCCCTTGGGTATTTTTCCACCATCGGACGCACCGGGAATTTTCGCAAAATTTAGCTTTTGTTTCTCGAGTCATGACGGAAACATTTGTTATGCGAGGCGCGTTCGCCATCGACGACAACGACAGCCCAAGCTCCCCATCCCTTCCTCGTTCAATCCACGCCCCGAATGGCAAATCAATTTTTATCGCAGGACCTTCATCCCATCAACCTCAGCGGTGAAGGGGGAGAAATCTGGAGCTCTTTCTGAGCGATTAGGCTCGATTGAAGGGCGACCGATGGTGGGTGGAAGGAAGTTGAAAGGAATCGTGGTGGGTTGAACGGAATAAATTGAGATTGAAAGGATTCAATGGGTATTGAAAGGAGTCGTTGGGAGTTGAAATAAGTTATGTGAGGTTGAAAGAAATTATGAATTGCTGAAAGAAACCGCTGGAGCTTGAAAAAAAAAAACAAGCTGGAGGTTGAATGAAATATATTGGAGGTTGAAAAGAGTTACTTTAGTTTGAAAGAGTTATTGAAGATTGAAAGGAGTTGTTGAAGATTGAAAGGAGTTATTGAAGATTGAAATGAGTCATTGAGGATGGAAAAAACTTCTTGAGATTTGAAAAAATTTATAATAAAGAAAGAAAGAAAGAATAAAAAAAAATACGAAAGGTTGTAAGGAATCTGTGGACCTTAAGAGGATGACGATGATGATGATGGAGATTGAATGGAGGCTGTATTAATTGAAAAAATTCTGTGAAGGCAGGAGCAGAAAGGAGTTATTTAATATACAAAGATTAATATAGATAGATTGAATAGTATTCTTAGATGTATGAAGAAAATTCGTAGGAGTTACAAAAATATTCCATCAAATTTGAAGACGGTCGGAGGTGGTTTAGAGAGACATGGGCTGAGTTAAAGGATCTAAGGAACCTGAGATCTGATCCCTGATCCCGTCAACCTGATGCCGAAAGTGAATTTTCCACGCTCCCACAAATTGCAGAATAATTTATTCCCCAGATCGCGATAACGTTTTTGACATGCTGCCTTCTTTGTCTCTGTATCCGTCAATCACGCTTTTTTGATACTTCTCTCTCACTCTTTTCATCTCACTGTCTCTTTCGTTCGCTATTTCTGTCTCACTCATTCGCCCTCAATCTCCCTTATTAGCCTTCTCATTGCCTCTGGCGCAATCGTTCGTGCTCTTTCTCTCACGCCAGAAGGCGCACGTGACGCATTTACAAATCCTCAGTTCGTCGGTGTTGCTGTCAATGTGTGTGAAGTGAAGTGTGCGTGTGTCTCTCTCTCTCTCTGTGTTTGTTTGTGTGTTTGAATGTAAATTATTGAATTAACGCCATTTTGATGAGATTCCAAAATTAGCCGAACCCGAGGGAGACGACGGAAATTTTCGAAGCCCGGGAGGGAAATTTAATGCAGTGTCAAGAGAAATTCCCACATCATCACCAGTGTTGCCATCTCCCTCTCCCATCGCACATCATCCTTCGCCCCACGCCGTCAGGCAGTGAATAAAAATCCTCCGCCCACTTCGCACAGTTCGGTGTTGCCAACAATCCCCGAAATGATTGCGACAGCAAATTGAATTTTAAATGTGACACTTGATAAATTCCTCGCACACGCACATGACAGTGTTGCCCACGCGCATTCGGGTCATAAGTCAAAATTACCCGCAATAACTCGAAGCCAAACCTGATGCGTTGGTGCGTCATCGGGTGGTGGCCGCGTTGCCAACGCACGAAAATCATCGCTGCGTCAGGCGGGCATCAGCGGTCGACCCAGGCCCCCGATGTGGATACGATGACGAGGGTTGAGGTGCTCTGGGGATTCGATCGCGGGTCGCTCTCGATGTCGATGGCTGTCGCTGATTGTCGCTGGGACGAGGGGGGCGTACGTGTAATGCCTGCGGAAGTCAGCTCTGGGCCGCCCTGGTTCTCCAGCCACACTGGGAGTCATCACACACTGCTCCAGGGGTTGGGTGGCAGAAAGAAAGCGATGGAAAGGGTTTGCGAAATTTTGAAGTACATATGTTGAGAAGGAATCAATAAGGTAAGAATAGCTACATAAATAATATACAGAGGAGGAGTTAAAAACAATATTCAAGAGGATGAGAAAGGAAGATGATGAAGGCGTAGAAAGAAGAAAACAATAATATAGATAAAATACGAAATTACAAAATATGTGAAATAAATTCAAATAAATATAAAAATATTTAAAAATATATATAACTACAAATTAATACATATATATAAATGCAAATAATAAAAATATGAATCATAAATTTAATAATCCAAATTAATCCAAAAAATATAAGTGCAAATTAACAAAAATAAGGAGAAAAAACCAAAAATATATGAATTAATATAAATTAATCAATAAAATAAATATATAAAATAAGTAAATCAAATAAAATAAATAAGTTGAATATAAATATGAATGCTTTTAAAATATATTTAGAAAAAATATATATATAAGGTAAGTACAAGTTAAAAATAATAATTATAAATAACTAGAAATAAGTAAAAATTCATAAACAAAAATATAAATTTATTAATGTAAATTAAATAAATATATATATATATATATATATATATATATATATATGCGGATCCGATTAGAAAAGAAAATTTTAGGTATGTATATAATAAACAGAAATAAAAATTTATAGACATAAAAAAAAAAATAACGAAAAAACAAATAACAAAGAAAAATTAAAGTTAATGAAAATAACGATAAATATATGAAAATAAATTTAAATAAATACAAATAGAACAACATTAATAATTTTATGTATAAAAAAAATTATAATATTATGTATCAATTCAAATAGGTATCAAATAAATACACAATAAAATATATATAAAAATAGATATGTTTAAAAATACATCGATGCGAGAATCCCCGACACGAGAAGGAAAAAGTTTGCAGTTCCTTAATATTCACTTCCCCCGACCCAGCCCTGGGGTACAAATCAAAGCCCCTTCCTCTTCTCTTCTCGCCACCTCTATCTTCCGCCCTCCTCTGGCCGGCTGTCAATACCAATTTATCGCGCTGACTGTGAGGTGCCCGCGGGCGCTTTGTGTTTTGAAGTCGACGAGGGTTGGAGGATATTTTTCAAAATTTCACTCACGTTTAGCAGCCAATTTCTTTGTTTTACAATTTTAAACGCTTTACAAATGTCCTTCCGACGGATTCATAAATCGCACGTCTCTGGCCTCGAGCAAGACGCCAATGACAACGACAACGGCGACTGTGACATCGACATCGCCATCGACGTCGACAGCGCTGTCGATGAGTCCTCGACGAAGGATAACAAAGCACGAAATTCCCCGAAAATGGCAAATGATGGTGGTTGAGGTGGAGGAGGAAGAGAAATGGAGAATAGAGCAAAGAGAAAACAATTTAAGGACCAAGGAATCGCTGATTCATGTCCTGAAATCAAATTACCATCAGCGCCGGTTTGCGTACATGACGACAGCCGGACAGGGTTGCCAACTGGTTGAGAAATGGGTTTTGTGTAATGAAAAAGAAAAAGTTATATACTTTTTTTATTTTTCAAACAAAGGTTATTTTTATTGAACTTCAACAATTAAATTGAAAAAAAAAAAAATAAAAAAAGGAGATCAGATTTGAACTTAATTGATCTTTTGTGTATTGAAATGTTAAAATCTCAAAAAATTAGATTTGTGACTTAACAAACAGTTAATAAAAATGAAAATAGTTTTCAGAAATTCACCAAAAAAGAATTATTAAAAATGTCATTCGGTTTTTAAATTGTATATGATTTTAACATTAGTATAGAAAATATGTTTAAAAATATAAAATTCGTACAAAAATATATTAATTATAAATGTTCTGGTTTTTACATTTTTTTTTTAAATAAGAGGAATAAAATTTCTATATTTTCTCAATTTTTTTTTAACAACAATTTATGAAAATCAAAATTCCGGCTTTCAAAACCGGTCTCTTGGCAACTCTACAGCCAACCTTTGCCACCAGCAAAAGCGAGCGAGAGAAGGTGTGTGCGAGGGAGACGGAGAGACAATGACACTGACATTGGTGTTCGACGTAAGTCATGAGAAACCGGAGCACGAAGAACTCGAAACATGCTCCGGAATCACAGCAACATTTTCCACTGAAGTGAAGGGGATAGAAAAAGAGTGAGAAAGGGAGAAAGAGTGAGAGAGAGAGTGTGTGAGGGAGAGAGAAAAAGTGCTTGAAGGGAAAAATGCTGCAACACTTCAGAGGAATCGCAATGACTTATCCGCAGCACTCAGGGGATTCTCGCGAATATTGAATTCAAATTGACGACAGGCGACAAAGGCAAAAGGACAAAAACAACAATAAGAACAATAACACCAACAAGATGTAGATGAATAAGTGGTAGGCGGGGCAGAAAAAGAAGAAGAGGAGTTTAAGGATTTGCGCGTGATTCCGAGGACTTGATTTCGAGATGAGGAATTGTTTCTCAAGCTGTTGTTGTACGTGTTTCATTGACTTCCATCGTTAGGATGATCAAAAATAAAAATCGCGAAATAAGAGAATTGAAAATAAAACATAAAAAAAATTGAAGATGAAATAAATACAAAAAAAAAAATTGAAAAAAAATCCAAAAAATAAAAAAAGAATTGAAAAATACCAAGATATAAACTAAGAATTTAAGAAGGCATAATAAAATAAAAATAGGCAAATATAAAAAAAATCCCATTTCAAAGGCTGCTGAAAATCCCTTCGGCGAAAATTCCCCGATTCAATTTTCGTCAATAAATGCGCCGAAATTGCGATGATGAAGTGTCACCCGCGGCCTCGAGCAGATCTCGAATTACACGCCCGACTTAACGTCGTCTTCTTTTTCACACACACACACACACAGATACTCTCTCATATGCAAAGGACTCCCGAAATCGTTGGCGCCGCCTGCGAAACCGAAGGCCGCAGCAATTTCGAATCCGTCGCCAGGTCACATGGGACAACGCGCCCTTTTGGCCCGTGCTCAGCCTCCGGGCCCTCGGATGAATAAATAATCCGTGTAATGCCGAGAGCGAAATTGAGCAGCAATAAAAATCAAATTCCATTTTTATTTCGATGTCCTAGAAACAGGTTTCAGGACACACAGAGAGAGAGAGAGAAAAAACAGTGAAACATCGACATCGATGGAGCAGGTCAGGAGGGGCCAAAAGGACTCGAGTGGGACAAAAAAATCATTCCCAATCGGAGTTGAGGGATTTTTGCGGCTAAGTGAATATGGCCAGTGGCAGCAGGTGCTGCGTGTGTCGTGAAGAGTTATGGCCCGTTGGAACGATGGTATTAGGGATTTTTATACTTCCCATGAAGTGGGCATTATTCGAAGCTGTGAAAATGTCCCATCTGTGGGATTTCAAAATCTTTCAAGTGGGACTTTGACACTCAGGAAGGGATTTTATTGCACTTCGATATTTTGAAATAATATAAATATTTTATTAGTACTAAAATTGGTGGAATATTAAGTTCAACTTAACTCTTGCTTCTTTAATCTCCCTTCTTGACTTTTCTAAAACCCTTCTCTTAGACAATTTTATTTCTTCTCTTACCTCTACTGAGTGACCCATCATCATTTATGGAAATTCTTTTCTGTCGCCCTGCAAAGCGAAGTCACGGCGACTTTTGAACGTATATTTTTGCAAGAAATTTTCTACAATTCTTAACGAAAAGTTTAACCCAAAAATGTGCACAACTTTTTAATACGATTTCTTTTCTAGATGGTTGCTATGGGGAGTTTGGTCCTCAGATGTGGAGTTAGTTTTGCTCCACCAACAACAACAACAACACCGAAACTCACACAATCAAACACACAAAAGTTGCATTAATCAAGATGCAGAAATGACGACACGAGCGCCGAGTCGAACGCCTCGGGACACTTGCAAATGTAAGCCATCTATTTTCTCTCACTCTCTCTCTCTTTCTTTCTCTATTTTTCTCCATCTTTCTCTTTCTTCCTTCCTTCTTTCTCTCTTCTCTCCCTCGTATTTCCTTCTAAGCATCTTCGACTGCGACTCCGAGTGGATTTTTGATAAAACGAAGTTGGAAACTTTTTCGACTTGTGATAAAAACCGCTTTACTCAGGGGGAGCGAAGAATGTTGAGGGGGAGGGAAAGAGACGGAAGACATGTCTCTGAGGCGTCTTCCTTGGGTTTCGGTTTCCCCTCCCTCCCTCAGAAAGATATCTCGAGCACTTGTTTAGATTTTCGTCTAGTTTTGTTGTTTTGAAGTTTCCTGACTTCTCTCCTGGTTTTCCACAAACTGTCGAAGTTCGCAGCGACGACGAATTTGCATCGTCGCCATTTTGTCGAGCGTGGGGGCGGAAGGAAGTGGTAGGAAAAAGAAAAAGAAGGATGATTCCAAGACACCGAAGACCAGTCCAAGAACCAGAGTGTGAGAGGGTGAGAAAGAGAGAAAGATGTCCAACAAACAGAGTCGAAGGAAACTTTAAGCGTTACCACCTGAAGCGATTTTAGCAAACAAATATGGCCGCCAACCGGATGTGGCAGGTCCAGAGCTCTTGAATTACTATTTTTTATCGCTTTCTTTCTCTTGGAGAATTCAAGATGAAACGCCAGGGTTGCCATCTGGTGCAACGAGGGAGATTTGGATATTGCGAGAGGGACAAAGAAATCTGAGAGTATTTCTTAGTGTAATTGTTGATGTTTTTGTTTTTGTTGGAGTTGTTTTGATGGTTTTTGTTTTTATTGCTGGAGTTGTTTTCATGGTTGAAGATGTTGTTGTTATCATCATTATTGTTGTCGTTGTTTTTGTCACTGTTTTGATGCCATTGTTTTTATTGTGTTTGCTCCTATAGTTTTTGTTGTTTTTCTGGTTTTGGAATGGAAACAAAAAACTTTTTTCGTCGCATAATCTTCGTCGATAACGAAGAGATAACATTTGCATAAAAGAATTTTCGTGGAACAAAATTGCATAGAATAAAAGCGAGACAGAGAGAGAGACAGATAGAAAGTGGGAGGAAGTTACATGACAACAACAATGATTTATTTTCGCTCTCACTCCCACCATCCCGCCTTCGCCCACTTTTTCGTTGTGATGGAAAAACTCGATGCGACAAAAAATGTTGCAGCATTTGTAGATGTTGCCGCATGCGAAAAGAAGTTGAGGAGAGAAATAAAATGAGTGAGATAGATACAGAGTGGGGAGAGAGAGAGACAGAAAAAGGAAGAAAGAGAGTGGGAGTGAGAGCGGAAATCATGATCGCTGGTTGGTAGGAAAAACACAGCAGTCGTCAATTGACAGTGGCGCCATCTAGACGACGAACAATTGCAACACAAGGAAAATCACTACGATTTTCCAGTGGTCAATTGGGGGCGATTCCTTGAGGGTCCTTGTGAGAGATGGCAAAGGTTACATCGTCATTAGACGAGAATTTATTATAGAAATTTCAATAATGGAAGAAAATACATTTGGGGGTTTCTCTCAAGAATCTGCACTGTATTTTTTTTAAGAACTTCTATTGAATGTTTTTATTTATTTTTTTATCGCATTCGTTGCCCTTCTCCAATTTCAAAACACTCCATATCCTTCCTTAGGATATATGGTGAAGTTTTAGAACTTCCTACAGAAGAGGAAATTACAAAAAAAAAACAAGGAAAACTAAAACAAAAACTAAGTTCGATGACGAAAAGAACAGAATGAAAAAACAAGAGAAATGGAAAAAAAACAAATAAATAAAAAAAAATTATAAGAATAAAAATAAACGAAAACAAAAAATAACCCATATGAAAACCCATAGAAATGAAAAAAATCAAAAAAACAATAGAAATGAGAAAACATCCAATAATAAAATAAATAAATGCAAAAAAAAAATGAAAAAGTTTGAAAAATAAATTTGTTTTTCTTGTTTCCACGAAATATTAAGAAAAACAAAAAAATCAACGGAAATAAAGTTTCAAAAACACATGTGCTCGAAAAGTTTTCGAGCTTCACCTCTGAGTGAGCGTTCGATTGTGCTCCGAAATTCCCGCGAGTGCCACATGTGTGTTTGAGTGGGGGAGTGTGAGTGAGTGAATGAGTGTTTGTGAGAGTGAATGTGTGTGTTTGTCTGCCTGCGTGTGATTTGAGGAGAGTGTTAGGGGACTTTGGGGATCTTGAAGCATGAATTATGAATTGATATCGATTGCAGGATTCAAATCGAACGGGAAATCAACAAAAAACAAAATTTTCTGAGAGAACTTTTAAAAATATATCGATCAAAAATATCGATGACTAATGTTATATTAATGTTAACATATTTTTAAATCTACTATTTTTACTAGGATTGAATTTATTATTTAATTTTCAATAATTATTGTATAATAAATATTCTTTATAATATAAAGAAATATTATTTCTTATTTAAGGCAAACTTTTTTAAACCCTTAAAAACGAACGAAATACCTTAAAAATCACATTCCATATTCAATACCAATTTATTCATTTATTTTTCATTCAATTCATTTATTTCACATTTCATATGTTTACCGAGTTATTTTAATGGTCAAATAGATCTCTGTAGTTTCACACAATTTTCCAAAGTGAAAAACGGGAAACTCGATGGAAACTGTCGACACGAACCTTCGGGTTCATTAAAGTTTCTTGACGTCTCGTCACAATCAAATGCAAATGTAAATTTCTCGCATGCGTCGCCAATTAGAAGACCAAACGAATGAATTGAGTCAAATGAAATATGTTTTTCAAGACAAGACAACATTTATTAGATATGTTTCTTTCATTTCGTATTCAATGTCATCATGAAAAGAATCATCATCTTTGTTAAAAAGCAAATCATTGCCATGGAAAATATCATCATGACATTGACAATATCACCATTATCATCATCATCATTGTCATCATTGTCATCATCATCATCGTCTCAATTGAATTTCGTTTCTTTCATGGCGAACTTAACGAAGTCCATGCAAAATGCATTCGTCTTCTGTGCAATTATGGGAGCCAACAAGCGTACGAACAGAAAGACAGACAGCGAAAGAGATAGACAGACAGACAGAGAGAGAGGTAGACGGAGATAGATAGACAGAGAGACACACTGACTGACAGATAGACAGTTGGTAGAAAGAGAAGAAGACAGACAAATGGCCAGATCGTACATGAACCGAGGCCGAGAACGATGCCCACAATTTGGCAACAAGTTAACAAAATTCGAGTCGAGTCTGTGGTTTTCGAAAAACGACGTCCAACTTGATGGATGAAAAGAAGCAAACTTTTTGATTTTCTCTCTCATTGTTGCTCTCTCTCACTCCTTTTTTCTCCCACTGTTCCCACTTGTGTCTCTCACTCTTCCTCTCTCTTCTCCTACCTCTCATCATTTCTCTCTCTGTTCCCCCACTAGCTGTCTCGTGTTTCGCTCTTCATTTGGCACCCAGAGTCCAACTCTTGAGGTTTTGTTTTGTGGTCTGTGGACTGCTGGTCATCATTGTTGTTGTTGTTATTGTTGTTGTCCTCCTGTATCCTGCGTCCTGGATCCGGAACCGGAAGGAGGCTGGAGCAGAGAAGAGTGAAGTCTTCATCATTTGTAGAATGAAACGTGTGTCAGTCAAATTCACTCGCCTCGATTCCTGTCGGAGGAGGAAGTGTGGAGAGTTTTCGAAAAATTGAGTTCGATATGGAAATTGGAATTTGAAATTAAATTGCATTTGATGGGGGCGGCGTTGGGGCGTGGCGGACACTTTTCTAAGGGGGCGTGGTTAGACATTTTAAGGGGCGCGGTAGAACTTTGGGCTTGGTGGACATTTTATTAGGCGTGGAGGAAATTTTTGTGCTGATTACTTTAGTGTGCTTGGTTGCTATTTTGAGGACACCCGTTGAAGTTATTAAGGGGCGTGGTCGTGGTCATTTCGTTTCTTTGGAAGAAGAATCCACCTTCTGGTTCCATTAGTGACGACGACGTCTAAAAGCGTCCACGTTGGTAAAACTTTTAAATGCAGTCATAAAAAATTCAAAAGGAAAATGGTCAACAGCAAGAAGCAACCGCAAGGAAACGAGGAAGAATACTCGAATAAACAACAACAATAATAACAACAAAAATAACAAAGAGAACCAACAGCAACCAACAAACACCACTACATAAACAACAATAATAAAATGCGAGATAAAGGGCGTGAGAGTGAGAAACGTCAGCAACAACAATTGTTGTTAAAACTTTTGTTGACCGTTGTACAACAATAACAAAAAATAGGACCACTAGCAATAACAACAACAACAATTATAACAACAACGAGAATAGCAACAATAAAAACCACAACAATTACAAAAACAACAATATCCAAAACACCATTAACAAAAATAACAACAAGAAAAGAGTCAACTATCGCAAGTTTGTTTGTTTATTGCTCGGTCTGCACCATTTTGGACGCACATAAATATAGCGACGAACGCATAAAGTTTTGCCCGCCCCCCTTTCGCCACGCCCCCTCCTCCTCCTCGCTCGGCTCCACTGCGCAAAAAAACAACGGTCAATCGTCCGACGAAGGCGTTTTGTCCAAGTCAACAGCTGTTGGTAGAAGAAACAAGAAGAAAAAAATATTAGTAAACAATAAGTTTGATAATATTAAATAGGTTAACGAAAATGCTATTATAATGTTATTTATATATGTATTTAAATTTTTAATACTTATATAATCTCTAATTCATTAATTTAATTTTTTGATTTGAATTATGAAATAATAAATTTATTGACTTAAGATAAAAAAATAATTTAAATAAAAATTATGTTAAAATGATAAATAAAAAAATGTAAAAAAATATTAAAATAAATTGAGATTAATAAAAATTAATTAAATAAATAATAAAAAAACGTACTTAATGAAATTTAAA